>PVIC010054460.1:0-11635 GCA_004025085.1 Thryonomys swinderianus | reverse complement strand
TAAAAGAGTTTTTAAATATGTTTCTCTTCTCCTGTGTTTCCCCGCTCCTTCCCTCTTGGTTTGTGGTGCTAGGGATAGAACTTGGTCTTGCACATGCTAGGCAAGAGCTCTCCCACAGAGCCATATACCCAGCCCTTTATTTTCCCATTCATATAATTTATTGTTAAAGGTAGTTATACTCACATAGTATGAATGACAGGAAGTTGTACAGGTCAGCAAACAAAAGCCCAAGAATTTAGGTCTAGCAGGCAGTTAGATGTGCCCAGTGTTCTAGGGGAGCCATAGAAAACTCATAAGCATGCAAACTGTAAAGTGTTGGGCACTGATAAGGTTACTTAGAACAACTGGATTGAAGACAGAAAATGACTAGAAATAACAACCTGGGAAGCAGGGACATTTAAGGGGTAAAAAGAAGCCAATGAATATGGAGATGAAAATCCAGAAGAAAAGTATTTTCAAGACAGAAGAAGCCAAAGAAAGCTTCAAAGAAGTGTGTGATCACAGGGTCAAATGTTTCTGGTATATCAAATGCAGTAAACATGATTGGAAATAAATGGCCCAGAAGTGCCTATTGGGACTGAGGTGGGGTAGAGGCAACAGGAGAGGAGCAGCAGGGACGGGTGACAAGAGGCCCCATCAGTCTGCAGAGGAGGGACACGAACAGATGGCTCAGGCCCACAGGAATGTTGTTGCTTACAGAATGGTTGTGATCACTGTGCAATTCGGTGTGGTTCACATGGCAGAAGGCGGCACAGAGTCTGACAGTGGAGGATAAATCACTATTTGAGATAACGGTTATCTAAAACAGTTGATGTTTTGCTGCCCTGCCCCTTGGCAACATCATTCTCACTCCTAGTGACACCTGCCATGCTGGCTCCCAACCTGGTCTGTTTTCCAAAAGGAAAGAAAAGTATGAACACCATGCGTGGCTACATGTCATCCGCTTTTGGTGGATGCTTCCCACAGTGTCAAGGGCGTATGTACAGATGAGGGCTCTGAAGAGTATTCTGGTGAGACAGAGGATAGTTCATTAGATAAGAGAAAGTAAATTCCTGGAAATATAAATCCACCTTATGCTTTCAAAGGTTGGAGGGGATTTACCTTCGTGAATACAGTGACTAAAAGGACAAATAAACCCTTAAAAAAGCATTAACACAAATCATTGGTTAGAGTTTTCTTTTCTTTTTTTTTCTTTTGCTCTAATTTAAATGGCTTTTTCGGCATTATAACTATGGGACAATGTGACTAAAAATTTACCTATAGGAAAATCACATCTTTATCCAGTATCCAGTTTATGGGCATCTGGGTTGTTTCCAAGATTGGACTATCACAAACTGAGCCACTATGAACATAGGTGCACATATGCCTTTACAATATAATTTTTTGAATTCTTTTGGGTATATTCCTAGCAGGGGAATAGCAGGGTCAAATGGACCTCTAATCCTAGTTTTCTAAGACATCTCCACATGATCTCCACAATGGTTGTACAAGTCTAGAATCCCACCAGCAGTGGAGAAGCGTTCCTTTCCCCCCACAGCCTCACCAGCATTTTTTGCTGGTTGATTTTGCAATACAGCCATTCTTTGTGGAGTGAGAGGACTCAGTGTTGCTTTCATCTGCATCACAGCTCAGTTGAGAAATGTTGAAAACAGCCTTGAAAACAACTCAGATGCCCATCAACTGGAGACTGGATAAAGAAAATGTGTTTTTTAAAAATAAAATGGAGTATTACTCTGCCATAAAGAATGACAATTTCATTTATTTACACCTTGAGGACAATAAGTGAAATAAACAGATCACAGACATGTAAATACCATATCATTTCTTTGTTATGAGAACCTGTAGATGTAAATGACTCCTCGAATGTATGATAGATTTTGTAAAATAGGAAATATTCAAAGGGAATGTGGTGGGGGGAACATAATGAGGGGAAAGAATAAATATGATTTGTAAAGAAAAAGAAATAGCATGTATATAAGGGGTGGGAGGTTGTGGGTGGGTAGGTACATGGGTAAAAATGAGAATTAACTTCTGTCATATGCTGGTGCAAATTCCCCAATGTTGACTGTGATTGTGAACTGTATATAAAATGTACCAATAAATAATTCAGTTAAAAATTATCTATAGGTTAACTAAAATAGAAAAAAACAAAATCATTACTGATGTTTTACCTATTTCTGCTCAAGTAAGTAACAAATCAGCTGAATGTAATTAAACCCCCACACACATACAAGGCAAGTGCTCTAACACTGAGCTAAACCCCAGCCTTTGAGTTCAGTTAATCTGACACAAAGAAGGAAGTAGGTTAAAAATCCACAGTTAAAAGTCCTCTTCTCTTGAAACAATCCATCTTCATGTTTTACCCTGTGCTTTTCAGTTTCCTTGATTTTCTATTTGACTATGTCAGTGTGGAAAAATTTCAAGGGTCCTAAGAAAGGTGTTGTTGACCGAAATGAGAAGGAGAGATTGCTGATAAATGAATTTTATTTACCTACCTACATCAAAAACATTGTGACATCTGTCTGCTGAGACTATGCCACGTATGTGTAAATCAGGACACACATGCATCTCTGCTAGTTCTGTTGTACACATAAGGAGCCTGTACAACTTTTTAATTTCTTTCTGTACTGGTCTGATGGTTACATACTGATTGGTTCATTTTTTCCATTTAAATAATTATAAATAAAGTTCCTCTTATCTTTTTAATAAATATAGTAAATTCTACTGTCTTGTTTATAGACCAGTTTTTGAATTTTTTTATCTGTATTTAAAGACTATGTCACTAATAATGTGTCCAAAGGCATTGTCTCCTAATCAGACAAAACATGCTTAGAAAGCATAAACATTTTTAAACTAAAAAGTATTAATAATTAGGAATACATTTACAACTAACTGGCTCCCTTTCAAAATGAATACTTAGAACTTTTCAAATACCATAACTAGCAATTTCCCTGCTCGGTTTTTCCCTGCTACATCAGAATGGTCAAGGGCCTAGTTCTAAGGAACAGACCTTCATTAGGACCGTGGAACTGCAAACATTACTTTGACTTGGAAATGTTACCTCATTTCCTTAAGGCTCCACATCATGATCTGTAGAGTAGGAATTACAGTGTTGTGATTTCATCGTGGTTTTGTTTGAGTTTTTCTTGTTTTTCTTTATCACATCATCATGATCGTCAGCCAAGATTGAGCTGTACCTTTGTTTAAAAATCCTTAAGTTTTAAATTTCTGCTTCAATGTCTTTCCTTGTTAAGTTTTAACAATTAATTGCTGATCACCAAGCTCCTCACTGTAATCTTTTTTTTTTAATTGAATTCTTTATTGGTACAATTTATATACATCTCAAAATCACATATAACATTGGGAAATTTGTACCAGTATATACCACAAGTTGATTCTCATTTTTACCCATATCCCTACCCACTCCCCCCTCCTCCCCCCTTATACATGCTCTTTTATTTTCTTTCTGTATCCTCACTGTAATCTTCCATGCAACTCATAAGTAATAAGATTAATAATGACAGTAAAGGTGAATTAGAACACAGATAAATGTAGAGAGACAAATATTTACATTAGAATAATTAAAATACCACTTTGTCATAAACTGTGCCAGTCAACAATAGTGTGCAACTTAACTTTTATGTAAAGCTTTTAAATGCCATTGTATGAAGATATCAAAGAACTCAGAAACTACAATTTTTTTCTCAAAAGTATCAAAAGATCTAGGCAAAGGGCCAGGGATTTAGCTCAAGTGGTACCGCACCTGCTTCGGAAGCACAGGGCACAGGGCCTGAGTCTGATCCCCAGTACCACCAAACAAAAAAAAAAAAGATCTAGCCAGACATACTGGAGATTGAAATAATAAAATTATTTTATATTTTGGTGGAATGAGTCTTTACACTATGGTCAGACTACTTTTTTGTTTTGTTTTACTGTGGGCATAATAGTATTTTATGGTCTACACCTAAGTTTATAAAGTAGAAAGTTTATATATTTGGCATTAGCTAATAATTGTATATATACATATATATGTGTATATATATATATATATATTTTTTTTTTTTTTGAGACAGGGTCTCACTTTGTAGTTCAGGCTGGCCCTGAGCTCACTGTGTAGCCCAGGTGAGCCTGGAGTTTAGCAATCCTCCTGCCTCTGCCTCCCGAGTGCTGGGATGACAGGTGTGAGCCACCACGCCCGGCACTGTGGTATGCGGTATTGATTGTTGGTGGGCGTGAGTCTCCACACCCAGCATTGTATGTGGTTACCGGGGATCGAAATCAGGACCTTGCGCTTGTGAGGCAGGCGCTGGAACCACTGAGCTAACCCTCTGGCCCAATTGTATATATGTTTATGAATAAATATTACTGTAATATAATTTACTTGATAACAAGGTATAATTCAATACATTGCAAATGCTTTCCCTAAAATGGTTTCATGTGATAGTATTCTTGAACATATGGATTTGTATCTACTTTAGGATTTAAGTAGTAATACTAAAATTAATACAGAGATCGATGTTATATACTTTTTTATATAAATAATATGTGCCTGTTAAAAGAGCTTTAAGTTTTGGAAGATGAAAAAAGGTTTATATAAAGAAGGTATTTCAATGGGACTGAAAATTATAAAAAGAAATCTAATTTTATGTTTTGTAAAACTGTAATAAACCAGAGGAAGCAGCAAGAATTTCCAATTGTATGTTCCTGGTTGTTATCTACCGGCATTCTTCAATGAGAATATTTAATATTCAGTTCCCACCAACAAGAACAGACTTCAAATAAAAACCACAATTTGAAACAATAGGCTGTTTACCCCACCATAGCAACAGTTGTAAAGCAACAATTTCCATTTCTGTTTATCTTAAAGGCGACTCATTAAAAAGTGGGTAGAACTTCCTTGCTGGATTAGTTAACTACTACATTCAAAAGAAATGTTTGAAAGAATATAAAACCAAATTTCTTCCCTTAAAATATTACTATACTTAAAATAGTTTATATTTTAACATAATAAATCAAATTAAATTAACATTAAATTGAAATATCACAACCATCATTCCATTAAACAAAAACAAATTATAGCCTCTGGAGTATATGATTGATAACTGTAACATGATATTATAAAACTATACAATAATTAAAGGAATAATTCCTAAAAAATTGGGAACAGGTGAAAATCAAGAGTCCATATTAGCATTTCAGCTGAGTATTTCTACTACATTGACAGCAATCAAGGCCCCATGGAACTGAAATTGGCCTGAAATGAACACCAGGAAGCAGACAGCCTCAAGATTTATATCTGGCACTGAATTGATGTTAACATAGTTTTACACATAAAGTGGACATACAGAGGTACAGCTAAAGGCAAACATTCAATTCAGGGGGTTTAGAAATACTGAACAGAATTTGTGAATATCATTAGTACCTGTGGTTATGTAAAGGTGGTATTTTTCATAGATGCCTTAATTATTTTAAGGCGAATGTTAGCCTTCCTGAAATTTCTGATAGCTGTTTGTTACTGACAACAGTGGTCTTTCTCCACAGCAGGATAAAGTCTGATCCCCACAACTGCCATTCCAATAGATTAATTTGCTAAAAATACAATACAAATCACATTCACTCAGATTTGTGAGTGGACTAAACTAACATTTCTGAGTGTCAAGGGATTCTACTCAATAGAAGGAATATGTCCAATTAAAGTGCAAAATAATGCTACATTTACTATCGTTAAATGTTTTACATGGGTTTACATATAGTTTGCTGTAAAATTTCATAAACAGGGCCAGAGATTTAGCTCAGTGGTTTTGGTGCTTGCCTCACAAGGGCAAGGTCCTGAGTTCAATCCCCGGTAACCACATACAATGCTTTGCGTGATGTCTCACGCCCACCAGCAATCAATACCACATACTACAGCGCTGGGTGTGGTGGCTCACGCCTATAATCCCGGCACTCAGGAGGCAGAGGCAGGAGGATCACTGAGTTCGAGGTTTGCCTGGGCTACATAATGAGCTCAGGGCCAGCCTGAACTACAAAGCGAGACCCTGTATCAAAAAAAAAAAATCATAACCAATTTACATCAAAATTAATTGTTTTGGTAATATGTAGACAATTATTATTTATTTTTAAAAACAGTGGAAAAAATAAAATAGCTGTTTCTGGGATGGAAATGCCAAACGTTTTAGCAAATAGCTCATAGAAGCTATGCTCATTTCTTCAGACTTTGCAAATACATTTTATTTTCCTGAGTGTCCCCCGGCAGGAGTCCTAACCAGACTTCAGGCACTTAGAAATATGTTTTGTGGTTCTTCTCTTTAGTAAAATATATAAGGTAAAAAGTAACATTCAACTTACTTTTTAATCTAAATATGTGGCAGATGACTATTTAAAAGCAGAAGACATTCTGCTTCTATTTTCAACACCAAATGCCTTACCTTCTAAACAACTTGCTTTCTACTTTTCAGTTTCATCTCCTAAATATACACCTTCTCAGAGGAAAATACATTTAAAGTATGTTTTGAAAGTGGCCCAGAAGGCATCCAATCAAGTGAGCTTCCCAAGCCATGGAGATACTAGTGCAGAAGCGACTTTGAAGTGGTTGTTACTGGCCACTGCTCTTTGGAATGCTCAGTGCATGTGGTTTCACTTTCCAGGAGCAGACAGCTTCCTCACACATTCTGATAACCTGCCTTCATGGGCTCAGTAAAATTACATTTCTGTGAAGGATGTATTAGAGAGCATTGCTTAAGTTATGTTGGCCTTACAACTTATGTGATTTCGACTCATGACTTTGGGTTCTCCAAAAATGTATCTGGAAATTATAATCAAAAATAAAAACTTTTACCTTAAAATTTAGTGATAAGAAACTTCCTTAAATACTCCCTTCACTGAGAGTATAATCATTTAAGTAAATACAGAAAAAGGTGTTACTTAAGAGCAAGCTTTGGTAAATTGTGATATTAGCAAGAATGGAAGCTCACCTTGTGTCATCAGGAACTTCCTACCTCTCCTTCCCTTTGTTTTGTAAACCTTAAATGCATTTCCATAAACTTTTGTTCTTTCTTTTCATAAGACATATGCTACTAATTACTTGATAAATACTGGTTTTCTCCGAGTGTACCTCTAAATCACCACATACCTGTTCCAAAGCATATGTAACTTGATTAGTTGAATTTAAATTTAAATTATTTTTACTATAAAAAATGAAATGTGGAGGAGTGAGTAATTAGGGGGTAAAGAAAATATGTGATGGTAATAAAAAAAGACAAACAAAGCTTATATATTGAGGGGGTGGGGTTGTGGAGAGGTTAGGGGAACGGAAAAAAATAAGAATTAAATTGTGTCATATATTGGCCCAAATTCCCAATATTAAGTATGATCATAGTATGTATATACAATGTACCCATAAAGATAAAAATTAATTAAAAAATCTGAGTGGATTCTTAGAGCAGAAAATATACTATTACACAATTGAAGGAAAATATGAATGGGACAACGAATAATGAGTCTTAAATTTTCCTCAGCATTAGTTTTTGCTCTTTTTCCTTGATAAATGAATTCTCTGTTAACAAATGCATTAAGGCCTTCAAATAACATTTATCAATGAGACGCTTACTGTAGCTCTGTACTGAAAGACCCAATCATCTCTCTAGAATTTAATAATCCCATATCCAAAATTCTTCTGGTATCTGGACTGAAGCAGTATTCAAACTCTCAACACTGATAAATTTAAAACTCTACCTTTGATCTGAGATGTGTTTCCTTTCAGAGCTCAAGTATTCATTCCACTCAGCTCTAAGTGTTTACTCTGTGCCAGCTACTACACTATGACCGGGGTCAGTAGCCAAACATTACTTTTGTCTTCATGGAATTTCCAGCCTAGGGAATAAGACAATCTGACAGATAGGTGAAATCATGATGTCAAAATATGGGCAAAGGATGCTAAAAAACATGTGTGTAATAGAAGTGACATTTACATCTAGATTAAGATGAGTAGAAATCATCTAGATCAAGGGAGATTGGAGGATCATGGATAAGGAGATATTTCAATGACAGAGCATTGTTCTGGGGCAAAGTGTAAGAGCCAAAAGAATTTTGGTACCAATGGGAAGATTTTGAGGACCACTGTAAAAGATGAAGTTAGAGATTCACAGAGGGACTGGTAAATCACATGGGCAGATTCTGTCTTTAAAAAGCAGGCCATTCAATGTATTAACAACTCAGTACATTTACACTAATAACAAGAGACACTGGCTTGAACAGCCCAATTAGCAAACATCAGTTTATGCATATGGGGCTGAGTGGTGCCTTAGTCTCAGAATGCAATGCTTTCTGGACACTTTTAGGAAATCTCAACTAAAATGGGACAAACACTGGTATGTTTATTTGGAGCAGAAGAGACAGTTCACTACTCCCTTGTAGGACAGACTAAATGTGACCCGTCTCAAGGGGAGCCAATGTGCAGCAGTTACTGTGTTATGGAAAACAGGGGTGAAGTCTAAACCAAAAATAAAGACTTGGAAGCCAGTCCTCTGAAGAACAGAAAGAATGGATGAGGGCACATGAGGAGAGTGGGTGGAGTTGGGAGAGAGGGTATTAATCCCTCTTCCCTCAGTATCTTAGTCTCCATGTCTGCAGCCCTCGGACAACTACAAAATCTCTTTGCTAATGGACTAGCATCCTGTTTGTTCCGGGTTCGCTCTCCCAAATGTACCGCCTACAGTTTTCCCAGTGTGATACCATGAGAAACTCACGTCTGATGTTGTTAGTCACCAGCGCCAGGCTCTTCACGGATCTCCTGTTGCTTCTTAAACTAGTTAATTTGTGGTACTGCGGTTTGAACTGGGGCCTTTACACTGACCTACATCCACAGGCCTTTTCATTTCTCATTTTGAGGCAGAATTTAAAGTCTCTAAGCAGTCTGTGCTGTAAAGCAACTGCAGACCAACCAACCTGAACTTCTCAAGCACTGAGACTATAGGCAAGTGCGGCAGCTGTTCCCAGCTTTCCTAGATCTTTTAGAATAACAGCTTTTGGAGTCTTATTCTTCACCATATCTTATATCTTTATCATCTTATATCTTTATCATATATCTTACATCTTTATTACATCTTTGAGTGCTTGGCTTATGCTTTCCTCTAACGTAACAATTCCTTTATTTTCACGTTAACAGTATTCTAGCTTCCTGAATTCTTGGGAACCACTGTGTTCTCACTGCCCCCGTGTCTTTGCACACCTTTAAGCTAGTCTTAGAGACAAATTTCCAACCAGGCGGAAGATACACTGGAAGGAATCGCGGCAGTAATATAAACTTTCCACTATAGTATTCTATACAGTACATTCTGATCATGTAGCTCAGCTAGTAAGTGTATGGAGTTAAAATCGCTATCATCATCCTGACATAAGTCAAATCTTGCATCATATTTTCAAACATTTCATTTTGCATTCCAACAGTCAAAGGATAATTCTGAATGTAGCCAAATAAGTGATGACAAATTAACTCAGAATAACTTGGAAAAGCTACTAGAACACTTCAGTTTTGTCTTTAGGGAAGATGTTTGCACAGGCCAGCGTGTCACAGCACTAGGTCGCTACAGTTTGTACAGAGGCCAACGGCACCCACTGCTGCACAGGGCAGGGACACCCACGGGGACCGTCAGGGCACAAGTGTGTCCTCCCATAGCCAGCCTCGTCTTCTGCCTGAGACTTGAAATGCACACTTGTGTGTCTGCTTTGGAAAACCACAATCCAAACATAACTGCAGGATAAGTTTATCAATTATTTCTTTGGAGTTTAACATCTAATGTGATGGGCTTTACAGGTTACTGAAAATACTTAAGATTTAATATTGTAATTATCTCCACTGCTGTTGAAAGGGACACATAAATTTATTTCGCTTGTTGGCTTATTTCAATACTACACCACTGCTTTGCAAACATACGGATACATTTATAAATTTGGCATATGGAATCTATGCTGTATCTTTAATCAGAAAGAAGTTTTAACCTTTTAAAATTATTCTATTGCCAAATGAAAATCTATTCTTGAAGATCAACACACATATACACAGTATGTATATATACATGCATGGAATTATTATTCACTCCATTTGGCTTTGGTTCCACTAATTGCTGTCTTTGTGATAGTATATCATTAAAAATGCAAAAGACTGAAACATATATTCCATTCCTCAGGAAAACATAAGAGACTCTGACCGGAACTAAGCTAGTTTAGCGCAACTGGAAACTCAAGGCCCTTCCTCCCCGGGGCCGCCCAGACAGCTGCAAGGAGACACCTACCGTCTTGCTGAGGTAGCCCATGCTGGTGTTCATGCATTGCACCCCCTCGCTGTTGCAGCAGCCCCCACATCTGTAGACGGACACACACGGAGGTTTAAAGAAGGTGTTTGTTGCTGCTCCAAACTCCTTCCCCACATCTATACACACCTCGCGCGGCATGCACTGCGTCTTTCTCCATTCATTGTCAATACCTGTGGAGTCACCGGAAGCCCTTCGGTTACACAGAAGCCGCCAAGGGGAAATCTCAGAGCAGTTGGAAATTACTCACATTTTGATACCAGACTTTAAGTACAAAATGTACATTTCAAGAAACAGCTGACGGGATACTAAATTGGCCTGTGAGTGGGATTATATATTTTAAAGTTAAGGATTTTTTTTCTCTTTAAAAATTCTTTTCTGTAGCCACATAAACAACTAAATTAGGATTAAGCTTTCTAAAAGCACATCGTTCTCCTACAGCACTTATGTTTGGTTTTTCTTACTTTAGAAAATAGAAGCTTTAACATATGGATGTTCATAAGATGTGTAAAAGTGGTCACGCTCATTTGCTACAGTAAGCAACATTTTCTGGTTTTGAAGCAAATGTAAGCATTATGATGGTATTTTTATTTTAAACTGAGATGCACATGAGAGAAGATGACAATGGTTTGGGACTCAACTCAAAACTTGTTTTCAGGGCTATTTGGCAACTTTGGATAATGTCATGGCAGTAGCTGTGTGAAATGCAATGCGATTTTCCAGCCATCAAAACTTGTATCCTGGGCTGTTTTTTCGGAAAAATCAAATTTCCTATCTCTTCGTGTTTCTCTTGGAAACCCATTTACGTGGGTTAGTGGATTACTATGACATTGTTGAACTCTTCCTGCATTACAAATGTACTTCCTGAATGTTCTACTTTATTTCTCCCGTATTTCCTCTAAAATAAACTCTTGGAAAATAAAGGATATAAACCAGTGGTTACTCAACCACAAAGGCATTTTATTTTTTGCTTTTAAAGTACATCATAATATCACTTCTTTATAGTAATACCTAAAGACTAAAGACAATTATTTCTTAAAACTTAGCCCATCAACTTATATTATTGTTTGTCCACTATCATAAACTCTGTGAAGTTTTATGCTTGCTATTTCATCAGTTTACAAAAACACAGCTCTGAGGTAGTTTTCTGTGGGTAGCAAATTAACAATTGGCATTTGTAAAAGCGATCTCGGTTTGTTTTGTGATAATTTAAGCATTTGTAAATCCAGATTAGAAAGAAAAGTCATATAGATATTTTGTGGATGTACAACATTTAAATGATTAAGTTGGTCTATCAGTGGGAATATTTAAAGAATAGCCTCGTG
>PVIC010054459.1:0-11542 GCA_004025085.1 Thryonomys swinderianus | reverse complement strand
GGAACCACTGAGCTAACCCTCCGGCCCCAGGCATTTAATTCTTACACTAATGTATCAATACATGAGTTCTTTATTTACTTACAAACAGAGAGTTGAATTTGAAGATGGAGAACACTCTTCAGCCAAAATTCTTCACTATGGGCTTAAAAGTCAGACAGACTTCAATACAAATCTGGCTGTGTGCCCTAGACCAAGTTTTAATGTCCCCTAGCCATAAGTTTTGTATATCTTGGACAATAACCTCATAGGGTTGTAAGGATTCAGTGAAATAATGCGTAGGAAAATGTTTCACATATGATACAGCTTTGTATCACAAGTTTTTGAAAAGTAGCTTAAAATGCCTCTGCTTTTAAGCACAAGAATGAATGATATGATGTTTGGGAAAGATGAAAGCAATGGAACAGTAATGAAGACCTGGAGAAGAGAAGATAAACAGCAGCCTGGGATTTAGCTCAACGGTTCCGGCGCCTGCCTTGCAAGCACAAGGTCACAAGTTCAATCCTTGGTACAAAAAAAAGAGAAGATAAATGGTCGAAATCCAATGAATGGAAACCCAGAGCATCAAGATCTAATACAGAGCAATGAGTAACACTAATGGCAGTGAAAATTAAAAAGGAGACATGACCAGATGTGAAGCATTATGAAAGAATCCACATGGCTGTTGACTTACTGGTCAAAGATATGAAGGGCCAAAAGAGAAAAGAACCCAAAGATAACTGAAAAGTTTTAATCCTCAAGGGCTGGAAACAAGGATACCAATGTCAAAATCAAAGTCAAGAGGAAGTGCTAATTTTGATGGGAGGAAAAATGGTTTGTTTTCACGTAGGTGCCATTTGAGTGCTAGTAGGAAAAACCTATTGTCTATAGAGGTAAATGAAAAAAGATGAAACTAAATATTTAAATCTTTCCCCTTCTAGGTTCCCAGAAGAGTTAGTCATCATATTGCAACAATGTATACAGTCATGGTTATAGCACAATTCAAAACAGCTAAATCTTGGAAGCAGTGTCTATGTCCATCAGCAGATGAATGAAGAAATGTATTTATACTCAGCGAAGTACTACTCTGCCATAAAGAAGGATAAATCTGATTCTTTTGTAAGAAAATGGATGCACCTTGAGACCATTAGTTAAGTGAAATAAATCAGAGAGCTTAAATATTGTAGGTTTTGGGTGGAGATTTAGCTCAGTGGTTCCGACACCTGCCTCACAAGTGCAAGGTCCTGAGTTCAATCCCCGGTAACCACATACAATGCTGGGCGTGGTGACTCATGCCCACCAGGCATCAGTACCACATACCACAGTGCCAGGCGTGGTGGCTCACGCCTGTCATCCCAGCACTCAGTAGGCAGAGGCAGGAGGATTGCTGAGTTCAAGGCTTGCCTGGGCTACATAGTGAGCTCAGGGCCAGCCTGAGCTACAAAGTGAGACCCTGTCTCAAAAAAAAAAAAAAATTGTAGATTTCTCTTACATGAAAAATTTAAAGTATGAGAAAGTTAAAGAGAAAAATAGAAGACAGCTAATAAGACACAGCTTTTGCAAAAGGGAAGGGAACCTAGAGACAGAGGGAAAAGGGGATGAAAAAGGAATTAAGATGTGTTATGCACATGTGCCAACTTCCCATGAATGTAATCATTATATACTGTAAAAAAGTACAAACAAAACTAAAATTTTTTAAAGTAAAAAAAAAAAATTAAACCTGTTCAGGATCTTTCAGCATTGGCTGGAACCTACCCCTTTCTTTTTTTCTGGAATTTCTCTGTCCTCTATCTGACAAGTATCTTACTGTATTATGTTCGTTGGATGGTAAAAGAAGCAAGCAGCACAGGGACTAACACTTGATTGAGGCAAAGGGTTGAAATGCAATTAGAAATCAGCTTGGGGCTGGGAAGGGTTTGGTTTGAGACAGCAGCTCTGGACACTCACCATTCCAAGGTGGAGGTTTCCAGTGGGCTGTCTCCTTAGAGGGGTACATGACAGCTCCCCCAAACTGCTGTGCCCACTCCACATCTGGCTGCCATTGCCGAGCACCTCTGAGGAGTTAAACACAGATCTGAGAAAGGGCCTGAGCATCGCTCGGTTCCTCCATTCCCATTCATTCTCATGAGGTTCAAGGAAGGATGTCCTGACTCAATACCACTTCACTGACAGTTAAAATAAGCTGGCTCTAGAGGGTCCATTCCCGCTAACAGTTCATTTCCCATCACCTTGATGGGTGTAAGTTTGGGGGTCCCAGCTCCTTCCTATTTTCATCATATTCCCATTCCCATCTAGGTGAATATTAATGTGAGAAAGGTGTTTATATAACGACAACCTAAGACTACGGAGAAAGAATGGAAGGGAGAATTACGCTCCTCCGCTGAGCTCTGGAGGAGAGGTGCATTTAAATCACTCAAAATGAAGGGCAGGGTCTCCCACCCTGCTAATTTCACCTCTGGCAAAACGGGCTCAAAACCATCTTCCCTTTAAAGGCCGCAGTGGGCGCCACAGCATTTTGGAAGGTGAAAAATCAGACCTGGTGAGAGGTTCCCAGGCCTAGGTCATTCTTTTTTGGAGGGGTCACAATGTCCGCGGAGTGTCCTCAGGTTCGAGGAACTCTACCCTTGCGAAAAACGCATAGAGGCCTGCTCCCAGTCTCACCTGCTGGGCTGAATGGGCAGTCGGGCCCCAGGTCCGGGCCGCAGCACTCGGGCCCCGACAGCCCGGAGGGTGCAAAGAGCCCTCAGCGCCGCCATCTTGCCCCGGCTGCAGCCTGCGGGAAGGAGAACCGGGCGGAAGTGACTCCTGCGCGCCACCGTGTGGGCTTGCCGTAGATTAGCACAAGGAGAACGCTACACTGGAACGCCAGCAGAGCTGTCTAATCAGGAACCTGACAATTTCCGGGTTCTGCGCCTAGGCTTCACTCGCGCTTACTTAATGGTGACTGCCGTCATCTTTACTGAGGGCGGTGGTCTCGCCCGCTCCTCCTCGATGACCATTTACCGGGGTTCCTTCCCACTCCTTTTGGCCTCTGACGCTTCCCACAACCGCTTCCTGCAGTAGTCGTGGTTTGGGAAAACCGTGTCTGCGCCTTGCCCTGTGAGGGAGGGAATTACCTCCCTATGAGAGGGGGAAAAAAAAAAAAAAAAGATTTGGAGCAGCTAAAGCCCGCTAATTACCAGATGTCCTCGTGCCAGCTAATTTCTAGATTGGAATAAGGAAAAGGGGCCCATCTACGGCTGAGCAGATCTGAGAGCTCCCGCCAAACCAAACCAACCAAACAGAAAGATGCTCTGCAAGGTGGCGCACACCTATAGGCCTAGCATTCCGAAGGCTGAGGCAGGAGGCTCGCCATAATTTCGAGGCCAGCCTGGGCTACACAGAGAGACCCCAAAGGAGAGAGTCAGGGAAGAAAGGAGGAAGGGAGGGGGAGACTCCAAGGCCACCAGCATTGTTAGAGGGCGGGTGCGGGAGTGTGAAGCACTACCTCATGCCCGACAGGGGAGGGGTGACCTCTGTGGGTGACCCTGACATCCGCAGGCCTTCCTGAATCACAGACCAGGTCAGTGCCCTCAGAGATGCCTCAGGTGCCAAGTCCATTCTGGCCAGTCTTTTCTCTTCTGGCACAGTCCTTCCCAGTAGTAGCCAACAGCATAAAAGTGTAAGGGCTCTGATCCCAACCCGCAGGCACACTTTATCCGTTCTGAAGGCCACTTCCTGCCTCTCCCTCTGCCTCCAAGCCCAGCTCCAGCTGGCCCACCCACCCATCACGTTTGTACAGTTTTCCCATCCTGAAACTGGAAAGAAGCGTTCTCCAGGTCTCCCCTAGACAGGGTCCCTGGACACAGCCTACCAGCAGTGTAGCAGGGTGGAACAGACTGGCCAGGGGAGTGGCCAAGACAAAGAATTCCTTGCGTTGCAGTAGAGAAAGAGCAGAAAGCCAGGCTTCTACCCTGAGGATTGACCTAATGGGAACCATACCAAAGGGTGGGGCCAGATCCCTGTCTGTGCGAACTGACCAGGACCTGGGATAGACCGGCAGCCCCCACAGAGCCAGGGCAGAGGTGCAGCCCCTTACCGCACAGGCCTCACCCTGTCCTTGGCTTTCTCTCCTATAGTTGAAATACAAAACGTGATGATAGGCGCTGGGCTGGGAGAGGATTGCATTTATTTGACTTAACCCAGCCTAGAAATCGGAATAGACTCTGGGCTGTGTGGCTCCTGGGGGCAGCTTCAGCTAGGACTGGGGTGAGGGTTCTTGGGGGGCTGCTTAGGACACTGCATCTTTTGTGCCTTCTCCCTGCTGCTAACACCCCCCACACACACTGCAGCCACCACTCTAAGGCCCTTTGTCTTTCTCTGCTTAGTCACCCGCTTTGTCCTATCTCAGATGGGGGATGGAAAGGGGCAGTAAGAGTCTCCGTGATAGCTCCTCTTTCCCCTGCCCCTCTGGCCCCCATCCCTTGTGTGATCCTATGGGCCCAGCCCCAGCCCTCTCCACTTGGGACCAGGGAGGGTCAGGGCGCATAGTGGGACAAAAGTGGGTGTAGCAGTCACAAAGGGTACGGTGATAAAGGAAGCAATAGGCACCACTGCAGGTCTTAGTAACCTGACCAGGAAGGGAGGAGGAGAGGAAGGATTCTGGTGGATGTGATGTGGGGAACAGGAAGTGACCAGGCAGGGAGTGAATAAGGGGATGGGGTGGGGGGGAGGTGGTCCCGCTCTGGGAAAGGGAAGTGACTGCTGGTTATCCTCTCCTTCCTGGGGATTTCCTGGGGAAACGGTAGCCACGGAGTAGTGTGAGCAGAAATTGCCCCAGACTTCTGAACTTTGACTTGTCTTGAGAGTCTCCCCTAAGACCTCCTTTCTGAATCCTCTCCAACCCAGAACCGAAGGAATCATTCACTTGTGTTCTCTGACAGCAACTCTGCTCCCCGGGCACTTTCCTCTGACCTCATGGAGAATGAGAAACCAGAGGTTACTAGACATCCCAGGAACTGTTGGGTTTTCCGAGGATGACAGGGATGGAGGAGAGAGCCAGGCGGGGATTCCCTCCACAGGGTAACTCTAGGTTCCCCAGAGCAAGTCGTGGCCTACGCTAGATGCTGGCTGACTTGAGGCTTGGGAGGGCCTAGGACCATTGAGAGTGGGTAGGAGCAGGACCAAAGCCTGAGAAAAAGTGCTGGGAGCTGGGCCAGGGAAATGGGGAGTCCGGAAGTGGGGAGGGGTGGGAAATGGAGGCCGGGATGGCTGTTGGGGCTCCGGACAGAGCAAAAAGGGTGGGGGTGGTAATTTAGGGAGAGCCTGAGATGCTACCCTGGAGCCTCCTATAAAAGAAATGTTCAGCCCTCCTGACCACCTTCCTGTTCTGAGCACCCATCCCAGCAGACCGTCTACCTTTGGACAATCCACTTCCGGGTCACTGTCTCCCACCTCCCCGACACAGCTCTCCCACTGTTGCGGCCCATCGGTCCCACCCTAAGCCATGTCGGGTCACTTCCTTCTCCTTCTTCCTTACCTGTTCCCACCCTCTTTTCCCCAGATGTCCCACTTGGTCCTGGAAATCAGCCTCTGGGGGCAGAGGGCAAGTGAGAGTCTTGAGAAAGAAGAGGCCAGGAAGAGTTAGACAGTAGGAGCAGAAATTCCCCCAGGACCAGATCGGCCTTGGCCGCCCAGGCCCTTTCCCCGACTCCCCACCTCCCCCGGGGCTCTGTCTCACCAAAAAGGAAAAGAGACAGCTGAGGGTTCCTTGTGGGGTTTGGGGAAAAAAAGCTATGTCATCAGCTGGCCCAGTGCCTTTAAAATTCATCCAGCTGCTAGAGAGTCCCTCCCCTGGGCAAGTCCCTTCTTCTTTTTTTTTTTTTTTTTTTAATTAAGGAAACAAAAAGTAGGTTTTTGGGAAGCAATGAGACACCCGTCCACCCATCCGGGTCCCACCGACGGAGCTCCCGACTGAGTGGCTTACACATCAGCCAATCAATCGCAGAGCTCTACTTAAAAGAGCTGGCGGGGAGCGAGGCTGGGAGAGCCCACGGGAGACCCACAGGCACATAGACACGGAGAGACAGAGGAGCAGAGAGACTGAGACAAAGGCACAGCAGGAGGGACCAAGAGGAGGCGCAGGGGGAGAGCTGGGAGGCGCGAGCAGCCCTCCTAAGTCGCAGGGTTAAGTTTTCTCCATCTCCCTTGGTGAAGGTCCTCAGTCCCTCGGAAAACTGCCTGTGGCCTCGGCACGAGGGAGCCCTAAACTTTACACAGGAGCTTTCTAACTAGGGTGCGGCGGACTCGGTGCCCAGATGGCCTCGGTCCCTGCCCGCGGCAGCCCCCGTGTCCGGTCCCCGACAGGCTCGCGCCCCGGGCTGCGGAGAGCGCAGCCCCGCCTGCTGCCCCTCAGGGCACCTCTCTCAGGGCCGCTGCGGGCGCTCGCGCCGCTGCTGCTGGTCTCCCTCCTGCCCTCAGCCCGGCCGGCCGGCCCCCTCCCCCGGGAGGAGGAGATCGTGTTTCCCGAGAGGCTCAACGGCAGCGTCCTGCCTGGCTCCGGCGCCCCCGCCAGACTCTTGTACCGTTTGTCGGCCTTTGGGGAGTCGCTGCTGCTGGAGCTGGAGCAGGATCCCGGCGTGCGGGTCGAGGGGCTGACGGTGCAGTACCTGGGCCAGGCGCCCGAGGTGCTGGACGGAGCGGAGCCCGGCACCTACCTGACTGGCACCATCAACGGAGATCCGGAGTCGGTGGCCTCTCTGCACTGGGACGGGGGAGCCCTGTTAGGGGTGTTGCAGTACCGAGGGGCTGAGCTCCACCTCCAGCCCCTGGAAGGGGGCGCCCTTAACTCTGCTGGGGGTCCTGGGGCGCACATCCTTCGCCGGAAGAGTCCAGCCAGCGGCAAGGGTCCCATGTGCAACGTCAAGGCTCCTCCTAGGAGCCCCCATCCCAGCCCTCGAAGAGCCAAGGTAGGCACCCCAGAGCGCGTCCACAGTGTCCTCCGCCATGTCTGTCCCACTGACCCCTATTCACCCTCTCTCCACCCACTTCCACTTCTGGCCCTTCTGCCCCGTCTCCTCTGCCTGCTCTCCCTTCCCCTCCACTGGCCTCCTGTCTCGGGAAGGTCTGGCTTCTCCGCCAGCCCTTCTAAACCAGACTCCCACCCACTCTGAGGGTTCCTGGAGATGGGTCGCCTATGCCAGGCTGGAAAAGACCGCCCCCTCCCTTCTTTGCCTGCCTGGCCATGGCATCCCCCACTGGCACTGTCCCCAGCGATAAAACTCCAACAGTCCCTGGGCCTTGTCTCTTTTCTCTGCCCCAATGATTTACCCCCACATCCAGCTAAAGGAGTGAGATTTGAGGCCAGGCCAGAGGGTTTGGCCTCTGGCTTTGGTGCTGGCTTCAAATCGTGCTGGCAAATGGCAAAGTAGGACAGGAGTGGGCAGGGAGGAAGGATCTCACACGGCGGCATGACCGTGAGGCCGTCTGGGGCTCCAGCCTTCCCCTCTTCCCACTCTGGGACCACCACTCCCCCTTTTCACAGCTTCCTTTCTCTTCCCTCCCTAGTTTTAATCCAGACCAGACCTCCCTCCACACCCGCCACGCTCAGATCTGGCCCCAGCCCTAGCTGCTGACTGAATTGTTCCTCAACCACAGAGAGCAGACACGTTGCAGCCCAGCCCTCCAGCCCTAGTCACACTGGCCCCAGACGTACATACTAAGGCCTGGGGACCCCAAAGCTCCTCAGAGGCAACCAGCAACTTTTCACCTCGGCAGGGGGGGGGGTGCACAACACTTTCTCTTTTCTCCTGGGGGGGGACATGGCATCTCTCTTTCCTTCCCTTTGGAACCAACAGCTGACTCCTCAGCATTTCTGCAAAAGCCCCAGGATTTCAGGTTGAGGGGAGGGCCCAGCCCAGACCGGCAGGAATCCCAAGAGGTATGCAGGGCCCAGCTGGCTCCGATTATTTCCAGACCCCGGAAGTGAGGGAGGAGAGAAGCGACCCATGGATTGGGGAAGCTATTTCAGGATCTTCCTCTCTCTCTTCCTGTCCAGCGCTTTGCGTCCCTGAGTAGATTCGTGGAGACCCTGGTGGTAGCCGATGACAAGATGGCAGCATTCCACGGCGCAGGCCTAAAGCGCTATCTGCTCACAGTCATGGCAGCAGCAGCCAAGGCCTTCAAGCACCCAAGCATCCGCAATCCTGTCAGCTTGGTGGTGACTCGACTAGTGATTCTGGGGACAGGCCAAGAGGGGCCCCAAGTGGGTCCCAGTGCTGCCCAGACGCTACGCAGCTTCTGTGCCTGGCAGAGGGGCCTCAACACTCCTGAGGACTCAGACCCTGACCACTTCGATACAGCCATTCTGTTTACCCGTCAGGTGAGGCTCCAATTGGTACCCAACTGGGCACTGCACAACAAAGAGGGGTGACTCCACGAATTGTGATAGAAACAGTGCCTGGACTCAGCCACACTGCCATGTGGGGTGCTCTGGGCCCTGACAGTGCTGGATACTCAGACCCAGGCCCAGCAGCGGTGCAGATTTCACCCCCCGGCCTGCCTGGCTTGCCGCGCTCTGTGACCATCTGCCATCCCTCTCCACAGGACCTGTGTGGGGTTTCCACTTGTGACACACTGGGAATGGCCGATGTGGGGACTGTGTGTGACCCAGCTCGCAGCTGTGCTATCGTGGAGGACGACGGGCTCCAGTCAGCCTTCACCGCTGCTCATGAACTGGGTAAGGAGGGGCTGGGAGCAGGGAGCCCCTGCGTGGGCAGATGAGGTGAGAGGCCTGTGAACTGACCAGCGTGCAAATGGGGGTCCCAAGGTATTTCTTCCTCCTCCCTAGGCTTAGAACTGGAATCATAATTCTCTGCTCTGGGCAGAGATAAACATAAATCTCCCTATTAATTAAGACAGTGTGTGAAAACCTACTGTGAAGGGTATGTGTGTAAATGTGTGTACGTATGTATGCATGTGTTTGGAGGAAGAGTTGTGAGGGAACGGGCGTTCAGGGTTGGGGGTGTTGGCTGCAATGAAAACGAACAAGGAAAGATCTTTCCCTTGGGGAAGGGAGTCAGAGCAGCAGGGCTCTGTGTTAGGAGCTGTCAGCATCAGCAGGAGACCGCGGCGGGTTTGTGGGGAACGGCCTCCCTAGCGGCAGCCAGACTCTATGAGTCTGGGTACAGGGATGGGCCCCTGGACATGCTGGGACGTCTGCTTACCCAGGTCACGTGTTCAACATGCTTCACGACAACTCCAAGCAATGCCTCAGTTGGAATGGGCAGGGCAGCACCTCTCACCATGTCATGGCTCCTGTGATGGCCCATGTGGACCCTGAGGAGCCCTGGTCCCCCTGCAGTGCCCGCTTCATCACCGACTTCCTGGACAATGGCTACGGTAAGCAGGTGCCCCTTGCCCTTCCCTACGTGGGACTCCATGGCCCCATGCTGAGTTCTCCAAGAGCTTCCTCCTCGAGGGGAGGGTGTGAGAAACTGCCGCCCTCATGCACGTCCCACTTCCCGCCAAAATTAATAGCACAGGGAGTGGAGCTAAGGTTTGGCTCAAGAGAATCAGAACAGACCTTCTAAGGGCCGACCTGTCCAGGCCTGGAACAAGCTGGATGTGAGGGAGGTGGCTACTGCTAGGTAGGGCTGTTGCTAGGCAGAGACTCAGTAAGAAGCGGACACGAGGATTCTGTGGTGCCTGAGGTACCAAGATCCAGCGCAGTGTCCTGATTCTGCCCCTTAGATGAGAGTAGATGGGAACTGTTGGTTATTTCACCTCTCACTGCCGTCGCTGCTGTGTAAACTAGGGAAAACAATGGTAGCAACCTCTTAGGGATTTAGCACAGTTACATACAAGGGCACACACTTAGCCTGTGCTCCTCACATAACAAGCATCTAGTCCAATGTGGCTGTGGTTTGAAGCCTCACACAGCCCTAGGATTTTTTGCTGGGATCCCCTAGGCCTCAGCAAGCCTAAACTTTCAGCTGAGAGTCCTAAATGGTCCCCTCCAGCCCTTGCTGACTTTGTGCCTCTCCATTCTCCCAGGACACTGTCTCTTAGACAAGCCAGCGGCTCCCCTGAACCTGCCTGTGACTTTTCCTGGCAAGGACTACGATGCTGACCGCCAGTGCCAGCTGACCTTCGGGCCCGACTCACATCACTGCCCACAGCTGCCCCCACCCTGTGCTGCTCTCTGGTGCTCTGGCCACCTCAATGGCCATGCCATGTGCCAAACCAAGCACTCACCCTGGGCCGATGGCACCCCCTGTGGGCCCGCTCAGGCCTGCATGGGTGGTCGCTGCCTCCATGTGGACCAGCTCAAGGACTTCAATGTGAGGCCACAGGGTAGAGCCAGGAAAAGGGCCTGGGGAGTGGAGACTCCCTGAACCTGGGAGAGGCTCCATTGATCCCACCTGTCCTTTCTGTGCCTCTGCAGGTTCCACAGGCTGGTGGCTGGGGTCCCTGGGGACCGTGGGGTGACTGCTCCCGAACCTGTGGGGGTGGTGTCCAGTTCTCCTACCGGGACTGCACAAAACCTGTCCCCAGAAATGGCGGCAAGTACTGCGAAGGCCGCCGTACCCGCTTCCGCTCCTGCAACACTGAGACCTGTCCAACCGGCTCAGGTGAGGGGGGGAGTGCTGGGTCTCCTTGGGAAGGGAGGGTACAGCAGGAAGATTGTCTCTTGGACATAGTGGTGCACACCTGTAGCCCAACACTCAGGAGGCTGAGGCGGCCTGGGCTTAAAAAAGATTATTGAGAGACCCCGCTGCCGGTGGGAAGTGACTTCACCTTTCCGGAACTTACCCTGAGGTTTTGAAGGGCGGAGTGAGAAGGTTGGGGGTTGAAGAGACTGTGTGAGGAGGGGGCTCTGACTGTCCTTTTACCCTACAGCGCTGACCTTCCGTGAGGAGCAATGTGCTGCCTACAACCACCGCACTGACCTCTTCAAGAGCTTCCCAGGGCCCATGGACTGGGTTCCTCGCTACGCTGGTGTAGCCCCCCGGGACCAGTGCAAGCTTACCTGCCAGGCGCAGGCACTGGGCTACTACTACGTGCTGGAGCCACGGGTGAGGGCCGGAAGACCCAGCCCCATCTCACTCAGGCGCTCCCCAGCTGACCCTCTGCTTTCTAACAGCACAGGTCCTTCTGGGTCAGGGATTTGGCTTAGTGGTGCTGTGCTTTACTGGAAAGTGCAAGGTCCTGAGTTTGATTCCCAGTACCAAAGGAAAAGATCCTTCTGAATAGAACAGTGCTGGCTCTCCCATAGCCATGCCAGCCTAGCCCAGGGGTTGGCTCAAACCTTTCTGTCCATGGGTATTAGAGAAACAAGCTCTGGGCTGGATAAGTGACCAGTGAGGCTGCTCTGGCCTGTCCCATGAAGTGTGTGGCTTTTTGGGCAAGTCCTTAACCCTCCTTATGGGTTTTTCTGTCAAATTCCAGTGGTGTCAGCAGTTGGCTTATGGACAGCCAGTCCCTCAGTGGAGAGGCTTGCTGGAGATGACTGATCCCCCTGCCACTGCTTCTGTGTGACGAGAAAAAGTCGTAGCAGGTTTAACTCTCTCCCTTCCCCCAATCTGTG
>PVIC010054458.1:0-11540 GCA_004025085.1 Thryonomys swinderianus | reverse complement strand
TCTCCACACCCAGCATTATATGTGGTCAATGGGGATCGAACTCAGGACCTTGCGCTTGTGAGGCAGGTGCCGGAACCACTGAGCTAACCCTCCTGCCCCGGGTGAGCACTCTTTGAGCCAAATCCATCTCAGACACCAGGGTAGGGCCGCTGATCTCCACCTGTAGCTGCAAGTGTACTTTCTCCTGCTTCCTTCTTCCTTCACGGAATGCTCTGGAAGCTCTGGGTTTAGCTGTGAGGGTCGCTGTGGCCAGCACACATTTGTGCTTCTGGAAATCTAAGGCAAGCACTAGGTGTGGTGTAAAGATTCCCCCTTCTGGTTCCAGGACAGACACCATGATGGATCCTTCTGTGTGGCTCCTGGGTCCGTGTGACAGCCGGAGCCACTCCTGAAAACAGGGTTTTAAAAATGAGTGCTAGGTGTAGCTCAGTGGTACAGGACTTGCCTGGCATGGGCAAGACCCTGAGTTTGATGTACGCTTAGCACACCTAGAAAAAAAAAGTCGTGGCGGTGGTAGTGGGATTCTTGTAACGGGAAGGAGGAAAGTAGGTATTCGACCAATGGGACTCGGGGTGGCGGACTTCCCTCAGCGCCGTCCTTCCTGGGAACAGGGGATGGTACCCAGGGAAACACTGAAGGACTCTGCAGGTGGCAGTTCGCAAAGCCCATCCACCAGGGCTGCAGGGTGTGGGGAGGACGGTGCGACCATCACCCTCACGGGGCCGAATCCCCAGCCCGGAGCCCGGAGCCCGGAGCTCTCCGCCCGCTCTGCCCCCCAGTGCTCGCACCCCAGACCTCCGTCCCGGCGCACACGCAGCTCGCAGTTCGCGCTCCGGACGCGCCAGGAGGCTGCGCCGCACCGCCCCGTCCCCCTCGGCCCCTCTGTGCGCGCCGGCTCCGCCCCCTCCTCCTCCCCGGGGTGGGGAGGCCGCTCCGGAAGCCCCGGCGCCCCCGCCCCGGCCGCTCGCCCTGGAGAGGGCAGACCGCGCCGCGCGGGGCAGGAGCCTCAGGGGCCCAGCCTCTCCGCGGACCCGAGCCTCCGTGGGTCCCGAACCCCTGCCCGGGACCCCAACCTCTCCTCCGTACCCGGCAGCCATGGCGGGCACGCGCGCCGCGCCCCTGCTGGGCGGCCTTCTGGTGCTCCTGGCGCTTTGCCCCGGGGGGCGCCCGCAGACCGTGCTCACCGATGACGAGATCGAGGAGTTCCTCGAGGGCTTCCTGTCCGAGGTGCAGCCCGAGGAGGACGACGTGGAAGCCCCGGCGCCCCCGCCGCGCGTGCGCCCTGCCCAGGAGGGGGCCCCGGTGGGGGCGGCCGAGGAAGGTGAGGGGGTGTGAGAGCGGGGTGGGTGGGGTGTGACACCCCCGCGGGACCTCAAGGTGAGACTGGGGTGGGCGCAGGAAGGGAGGCGTCGGGATCTGTAGAGGGCTGACGGGGGCGCAGGTGAGAGCCGGGCAGATCGGACACCTAGGGAAGCCCCAAGGCCTCCCTCGCCTCTCCCCCTCCCCAGCTGCCCGTGGGGGGACCTGCGGACACTGGCCAGGGGGGCGTTCAGCACCCAGCCACAGGCTGCTTTGGGGACAGCTGCACCCCGTCCGAGTTGCTGTTTCCAGACTCCCAGTGGGGCTGGGTGCGGGCCCCATACCCCAAAGCAGGGTCTGCAGGACACCTCTGCCCCGGCTTCCCAGGGTCAGGAGCGTCCGAAGAGGTGATGCATGGCCCAGGCATGTAACCCAGGCGCTCACAACAGGACTCTTACGTAATCTGCATCAATAAATCTTGGCTGTTTAGCGCAGCCCTCCGCAGGGTAGCAGAGGGTCTTATGATCTCTCTCCCAGGAGGGCCGAGGCATCCAGCAGCATTCCTTACATGGCAGCTCCCTCTCACCCCCGTGACCCTGGCGGTAGCTTCTTCCTGGTTGTCCCCACTCCTGAGCCCTGCAGTCTCCTCACCGCTGCTGGTTTGCCGTCCAGGGCTCCTAGACACTGCTGAGGGAGCCCTCCTTCTGTTGTGTTTTGTGACTTCTGTCTTTGGCCAAACCACCCCTGTGTCTCCCATCTGCCATTAAACTCCCAGCAGCATCTGCAGCGCCTGGTTGGGGTGCAGGGAGGGTCTCCATGAGGCAGCCTCAGCCCCCAGACTGCCTGATCCATCAGCAGGCACGAGGTCCCTGCGTGTCCCTTTGGCCTCTGGTGGTCCCTAGGTCTCCCAGCATCCACTACGGGTCTTGGCTTTCTGCCCATCCCAGACGCCTTACTTCTTGCTTCTTTGTAGGCCTCAGGAGTTTTTAGTGACCCTTCCTGGAAGCTTTTCCCACAGGGAGGCTCCGGGAGGGCCTAGGTGGGCCTGTGTCCTTTGCCTCATACCACAGTGCTGTGCAGAGATGGCCCTCGCTGTGTCAGGCCTGGCTGGCTCCATCACTGTGTGAGGCTTCCGTGCCCAGCACGGAGCAGTGTGCCCTGTGACTGGCAAGTGACACTGGATGATGGAGTGGACCCTGAGGGGCCCCTGTTGAGGTTTCAGCCCTGGAAACGAGTGTCGAGTCCTCCATTTTCAGAGGCTGAGACGTCAGGTTGGCAGCCCTGGACTCGCAGACAGAAAGCCTGGGTTCAGGCCCCACTGTCTGTGGGCGAGCACCGAGCGCAGCAGGCTCTGTGGATTTGATGTAAGTCTTTATCTTGGACAGCGGTGCTGGGAAAAGCTAAAGACAAAGGGAAGAAAGAGAAGAAGGAGAAGAGCCCCAAGGTGACCAAGCAGCCCCCTTCAGAGGGGACACCCAGGCCCCCTAAGAAGGGGAAAGAGAAGCCACCCAAGGCCACCAAGAAGCCCAAGGAGAAGCCACCCAGGGCCACCAAGAAGCCCAAGGAGAAGCCACCCAAGGCCACCAAGAAGCCTAAGGAGAAGCCACCCAAGGCCACCAAGAAGCCTAAGGAGAAGCCACCCAAAACTACCAAGAGGCCTCCGGCAGGGAAGACGCTCTCCACTCTGGCTCCCTTAGAAACCGAAGAGTGGCCGCTGCCCCCGCCCCCCTACCCTGGCCCCGAGGAGCCAGTCCAGGAGGGAGGTTTGTGCAGGGTCAGGGTCTCGGGGTTCTGGCTTCCACTGGAGGGAGGGGGGGACCCTGCTTCCCACATGCACAGTGGGCTTGGGGCCTCACTGTCTTTGTGAGCTGATCTGATTCTTCAGGGCAGTGACAGGCATTGGCAGCTTGCGGGGCTCTTCTGGCCCTGGTCTCCAAGCCTGCACATGTCCTTCTGCTTCCCTTCTGGAGGCCAGCTCTCTGGCCTCGGGATACAGCAGGGGGCCCAGGCCTCCTTGGGGTGAGGTGTGACCCTAGCTTCTCAAGTACCTCAGGACAGGACCCTGTCCACCTGCTTCTGGGCCTCTGTTACAGGGGACACCTTCCCAAATGCCTGGCAGGGTCCAGGAGAGGATACCCATGTGACGGCCCGAGAGAACCAGCCTGGTGAGTGGCTGTCGTTGTCCTGGCCTTGGGTGGCCAGTTACCCTGGCTGGCTGGACTGAGGGGGTCCTGGGTGGGGTTGCCAGGCAGCCACTGGTGTTTCTCTCTCAGAACTGGAGGAGACCGAGATGCCCACGCTGGACTACAATGACCAGATAGAGAGGGAGGACTATGAGGACTGTGAGTAGGTTCAGCCCGTGTGGAGGAGGCTTGGCCCAGGTGCTGCCTATGCTGCTCAGGGCACTCCCGGCTGGCCACTGAGAGCCCACCCCTCCTCAGTCGAGTACATCCGGCGCCAGAAGCAGCCCAAGCCACCGCCCAGCAGGAGGAGGTTCTGGCCAGAGCGCCCTGAGGAGAAGGCTGAGCAGCCAGAGGAGAGGCTGGAGGAGAGGCCGGTGGAAAGGCCGGAGGAGAGGACGGAGGAGATTGGTAGGGTGGGGATGGGAAGGGGGTGCTGGGGTTGAGCCCTGGCCCACACCCACCTTCTCATCTCCTCAGAGCTACCTCTGAAGCCACTGCTGCCCGATTATGGGGATGGCTTCATGATCCCCAACTATGATGATAGTGAGTATCCAGATCCCTGGGTCTGAGGGGTGCAGTGGACATCGGGGTGGGTGTGTTGCCAGGCCGTGGGGCCTTCCCTTCCCACCTTCCTGGCCCCTGACTTTACTGGGCATATCCCTGAGCCTCAGCCCTGTCACCATACAGACCCGGCCCTGCCTGTGGGCTCCTGTGAACCCCACAGCCAGGGTGGGCAGGGACGGGGCCTGAGCTGGGCTGTTCCTCACAGTGGACTACTACTTCCCGCTGCCGCCACCGCCGAAGCCTGAGCCCGGGCAGGAGACGGACGAAGAGAAGGAGGAGCTGAGTGAGTGGGAGGGGGCATTACCCCCAGGCCACCACCGAGGGCCGGCTCTGCCTGCCCCCACGGGCCCCGGCTCCACCCACTGCACCCAAGCTCTAGGCGAAGCTGACAGGCCTCTCTGCCTTACTTCCTCCAGAGAAACCCAAGAAGGAGGGCAGCGGGCCCAAGGAGGAGACGGAGGACAAATGGGCTGTGGAGAACGGCAAAGACCACAAAGGTGGGTGCCGCCCGCCAGGGACGTGTGCGTTCCCGCAGCCTGGCCTGCGGCCCACCTCCCTTCTTCCACAGGACCCCAGAAGGGCGAGGAGCTGGAGGAGGAGTGGGCCCCGGTGGAGAAGATTAGTGAGTGGGCTGGGGCGGGCGTGGGCCCCGGGGGCGCCCAGGGGAGTGGGGGGCGGCGGCTGCTGCCTGAGCTGTAGTCCGAGACCTGGCTGCCTCGGGAGGGGAAGCAGGCTGGCGGCCGAGCAGCTCCTGGCCTGGGTCTGAGGCCTCAGCCACAGCAGGCCGCTGCCTTCTGCCAGGCGCCCTGATGGAGGGGGTGGGCTTCGGGGCTCCCAGCCTAGGGTCACTGATGCCGGGAGGGCTGAGCCTACCAGCCACTGACCGGTGTGTCCTCAGAGTGCCCACCCATCGGGATGGAGTCGCATCGCATTGAGGACAACCAGATCCGAGCTTCTTCCATGTTGCGCCATGGGCTGGGGGCCCAGCGTGGCCGGCTCAACATGCAGGTAGGTGAGCGGTCGGCAGTGCCCGTGAGCGAGGGGCCCCTGTGGTGTGCCCACCTTCCTGCCATCCCGACAGGCTGGCGTCAACGAGGACGACTACTACGATGGTGCGTGGTGTGCTGAGGACGACCCGCACACCCAGTGGATCGAGGTGGACACCAGAAGGACCACCCGGTTCACGGGCATCATCACCCAGGGCCGGGACTCCAGCATCCAGTAGGTGGCCGGGCTCCTGGGCTGCCAACCGTGGGACGCCGAGGAAGGCCAGACCCAGGGGACCAGCACCACCGCACCTCTGCCCCCGAGCCCCTTAGAGGAAGCACAGGGCCAGACTCCTGGTGCCAGACCGCACAGCGGGCAGGGGACATCAGGCTGCTGGGTGGGAGAGCCGCTCCCCTGACCCCGTTTGTTCCACCAGTGACGACTTCGTGACCACCTTCTTCGTGGGCTTCAGCAACGACAGCCAGACGTGGGTGATGTATACCAACGGCTACGAGGAAATGGTGGGTGCTGTTCCTCAGTCCTGGGCGGGCTCTCGGGTGAGGGGTGCAGCGCTGAGGCCCGCCCCCACCCTCCAGACCTTCCACGGGAACGTGGACAAGGACACACCGGTGCTGAGTGAGCTCCCGGAGCCCGTGGTGGCCCGCTTCATCCGCGTCTACCCCCTCACTTGGAACGGCAGCCTGTGCATGCGCCTGGAGGTGCTGGGCTGCCCTGTGAGCCGTGAGTGCCAGGCCCGCGGCGGGCAGGGGAGCCTGGGGCTGCAGGCGCTGGCTCAGGCTCTGCCCGCCCCCCTCTGCAGCCATCTATAGCTACTACGTGCAGAACGAGGTGGTGGCCACCGACGACCTGGATTTCCGGCACCACAGCTACAAGGACCTGCGCCAGGTGAGGGCTGCATCCTGGCTGTGCCTGCTTCGTCTCTGCCGTCCCAGGGGCACAGTCCGTCAGGAGGAGGCTACCGGGAAGGCCCACAGGCGCGGGCGTGGGGTCAGCTGGCCCTGCCCACTGCGCAGACTGGGGTCGTGGTGAGGCGGGGCCGGTGACACAGTCCCGTCCTTGCCAGCTGATGAAGTTAGTCAATGAGGAGTGTCCCACTATTACCCGCACGTACAGCCTGGGCAAGAGCTCTCGAGGGCTCAAGATCTACGCCATGGAGATCTCAGACAATCCCGGGGAGCACGAGCTGGGTGAGCCCCGGACAGCTTCCCCTCTGCGGCGGGAAGGGGCAAGGCTTGGCGCTGCACCTGGCCGCCACTGACCGCAGAGCTCACTGCCTCTCCCGTGGGGCCCGTAGGCCCGAGCCTCCCCGCCCTCGGCCATGCGGTGGTCCCATCCTTCCTCCGATGCCTGGCCCTCGCAAGGCTGAGTGCTTGTTGTGGCCCCGGCCCTCGCAGGGGAGCCTGAGTTCCGCTACACGGCGGGAATCCATGGCAACGAGGTGCTGGGCCGCGAGCTCCTGCTGCTGCTCATGCAGTACCTGTGCCGCGAGTACAGAGACGGAAACCCGCGCGTGCGCAGCCTGGTGCAGGACACGCGGATCCACCTGGTGCCCTCGCTGAACCCTGACGGCTACGAGGTGGCAGCACAGATGGTGGGTGTGCGTGGCCTCGGTGGTGGCCGGGGAGCCGGAGGGGAGCTAGTTGCCAAGGCTCACGCTGCAGCGGCCCACAGGGCTCTGAATTCGGGAACTGGGCGCTGGGACTGTGGACCGAGGAAGGCTTTGACATCTTTGAGGACTTCCCGGATCTCAACTCTGTGCTCTGGGGAGCTGAGGAGAGGAAATGGGTCCCCTACCGGGTCCCCAACAATAACCTGCCCATCCCGGAGCGCTACTTGTCCCCAGATGCCACGGTGAGGAGCAAGCCCTGGAGTCCCTGCTAGTGGCCGAGCACAGGCATGGGGGGCCGGGGAGCTGGAGGGATGCCAACCATGGGATGCAGCCGCGGAGTGTGGCACAAGGCGAGGCGGTGTGGACGGGCACGGTGCTGACGGGAGCCCTGGGCTGCTGGTGGCCACCCCAGGTATCCACAGAGGTCCGGGCCATCATCGCCTGGATGGAGAAGAACCCCTTTGTGCTGGGAGCAAACCTGAACGGCGGTGAGCGGCTCGTGTCCTACCCCTACGACATGGCCCACACGCCCAGCCAGGAGCAGCTGCTGGCGGCAGCCATGGCAGCCGCCCGTGGGGAGGACGAGGACGAGGTGTCCGAGGCCCAGGAGACCCCGGACCACGCCATCTTCCGCTGGCTGGCCATCTCATTCGCCTCGGCCCACCTCACCATGACCGAGCCCTACCGGGGAGGATGCCAGGCTCAGGATTACACCAATGGCATGGGCATCGTCAATGGAGCCAAGTGGAACCCCCGGTCGGGCAGTGAGTCAGGCTGTGGGGTGAGGGCTGCGGGGGCGCGTGGCCTGGGGAGGGCGTGACGCCGGTCTGTGCGTCTGCCCAGCCATCAATGACTTCAGCTACCTGCACACCAACTGCCTGGAGCTGTCCATCTACCTGGGCTGTGACAAGTTCCCGCACGAGAGCGAGCTGCCCCGCGAGTGGGAGAACAACAAGGAGGCGCTGCTCACCTTCATGGAGCAGGTGGGGCCGGCGGCGGGCGGGGGTGGGCGGGGCTGGGCCCGGGCTCCGTGGGCCCAGCTTTGCCTCCGCCCTGCAGGTGCACCGAGGCATCAAGGGTGTAGTGACTGACGAGCAGGGCATCCCCATCGCCAACGCCACCATATCCGTGAGTGGCATCAACCACGGCGTGAAGACAGGTACCTGGCCGCCTTGGGGGACACGACCCGCCCCAGGAGCGGCACCACAGGCCATGGTGGCTACAGCAAGGTGCCCCTGGCCTCCGCACCAGCCAGAGCGGGTGGACAGGCCCAAGGGGCTCAGGAAAGCTAGATCTGGGGGAGACCCTGGGGTGTGGTCAGAGCTGAGAGGCAGCACCAAGAGCTGTGACCCTGAGACAGCCACTGGTCTCCCCATCCCCTGGCAGCAAGTGGTGGCGATTACTGGCGCATCCTGAACCCTGGTGAATACCGTGTGACGGCCCATGCGGACGGCTACACCCCCAGTGCCAAGACCTGCAACGTGGACTACGACATCGGGGCCACCCAGTGCAACTTCATCCTGGCACGCTCCAACTGGAAGCGCATCCGGGAGATCATGGCCATGAACGGGAACCGGCCCATCCTTCGTGTGGACCCTTCACGCCCTATGACTCCCCAACAGCGGCGCCTGCAGCAGCGGCGCCTGCAGCAGCGGCTGCGGCTGCGGGAACAGATGCGGCTAAGGCGCCTCAACAGCACCACTGCAGGCCCCACTGTGACCCCCACCCCCACCCTCAGCCCCACCTCCGCCCCCACCCCCACCCCCGGCCTCACCCTGGGTCCCACACAAGGACCCCAGGACCTTCCACTCCACACCACAGAGGGCTGGGAGGAGTCTGAGACCGAGACCTACACAGAGGTGGTGACGGAGTTTGGAACTGAGTTTGGGATTGAGCTGGAGCCCGAGGAGCAAGTGGAGGGGGAAGAGGAGGAGGAAGAGGAAGAGGAAGAGGAAATCACCGACCTCGAATTTCCCTTCACCACAGTAGAGACCTACACGGTGAACTTTGGGGACTTCTGAGACCAGGCTGGATGCCCTGGGCCACCCAAACTCTAGCAGCAGTCCCAAGCCTGCACCCCTAGACACATGGCCATCAGCACCACAGGCCCTTGGGAGTTTCCACAGGGCACAGAGGCGACAGGGGCCTACAAGCCAGTCTGCGTGGAGGCTTCTGCTCTGCCTCAGGGAGGGACAGGTTGGGGAGCCAAGGAAGCATCAATAAAACCGGCTTGTGACATGGGCTGCGTTCTGACCAGCTGGGGAGAGGAGGCTCACGGCCTGGGCTCTCCCTGTGATGGCCACCTCGCAAGCCGGTCCAGGAGCTCAGATCTTTACACTTTATTTACAAGGCTCACACTTCGGGGCAACCGTCAGGGGCCCAGCCCCAGGCCTTCCAGCTCATCGTCCTCCGCCCCAAAGCCTGCGAAGCTGATGGGTTGGCAGGCCAGGCTGCGCAGGTTCACCAGGCAGGCGGTCTGTGTGGCGCTGAAGTCAGGAACAGCCACTAGCAACACCGTCTGGTCCTCGGGGCCTGGGAAGTAGACACGGGGGACTGAGCTTAGGTTCTGGGTGGCCTGATGGCCAAGTCTCCAGAAGTAAACTCCAGACACAGTGGGGTGGACAACAGCCACCAGGCCACACATTCCTGGGGGGCCCTGTCCCCAGCAGAGAGTGGATTTCCCCTGATCACTCAGGCTGGGGCCCCCCAAACCAAACTTACCCCGGATGAGCTTGGAGCCAAAACTAGGGCTGTTGCCACAAAAGTAGACGTGTGGGCACTCGAGACAGATGAACGGGTCGGTCTTGTAGAAGGGGTAGCAGCCTGGAGAGGGGGCCGTGCTAAGTCTTGTGGGGCCCTGCATGGATGCGGGCGGCTTCCGCCCCTCCCGCCGCGGTCAGCAGCAGCCCCCAGCTCTGAGGAAGCCTCAGCTGCGCCGGGGCCCCCAAGGCAGACCGGCGACACCTTCCTGCCCGATGGCCACCGGCAACCTGGCCATTACCTAGGGTGTCAGGGGCTGTGGGGCTGATGTGACGGACCCGCAGCGTCCACTCCAGGATCTCCAGATGGTCTTCCATGCTGCTGTACCGGAAAATGTCACTCACGTTCTGTCCCGATGTCCCCAGGAACCTGCAAGGCAAGGCTCTGCTGACTGTTAGCCTGAAGGCTGCCACTGCTGCTCGCCCACAGCGCCTGGCCTGGGCTCACTGGACTGGGCGTGCCCCATGCCCACTCCACGCTGGCTACCTGACCCCATCGATAGTGGCTTGGTAGGGGTTGGTGACCAGCTGCAGAGTGGAGTAGGCGGTGGCCAGGGGGAGCATGCACGGGTGCAGGGGCTGCTGAGGGAGCGTGTAGTTGGTCGGGTCAAATTCGCCTGGCATCACATCCACGGGCACTGAGGCCTGGAAGACACAGGGCAGGAGGCTCGTGGGGCGGGTTTGATGCCCCAGCATCTGCACCGCCCCCAGCCCCAGGCCACTCACGCTCAGCTGCAGGAGGATCTCGTCCAGCATCTTGACAGCCTCCACGCTGGCCGCCTGGGTTTTCTTGGTGAGGTACTTAGCCTGCAGGTGGAAGCCCAGAGGCCGTCAGGGTCCCCAGCTCTGAGGAGGTCAGAGCAAAAGCCACCCGGGGAGATATGGAGATGCCCCACAGCGCCAGGCACAGCCGTGCGGCAGACGCTACCTTGCTGATGGAGTCCCTGCTCTGGGTACTGGGGCTGAGCAGGTTGCCAGCCAGGATGACGCGGGAGACGCGTGCGGCGCTGCACTGCTCACCCTCGTCCCCGAGCTGCCCCGTCACCACGTCCACCAGCAGCTGGGTGCCCAGCAGGCTCTCGCCACCGCCTCCGCCCAGGCCCAGGCCAGACACCAGCAGCACAAACCTGCGAAGTAGTGGTGGCTCCTGAGAGGCACCGACAGGGAGGTGACCCCCCACCCCAGCCCCAGGGCCCGAGCAGGCTCCCCACCTGTCTGTGTCAAGGGCGGCCGCAGGGCTCTGCGGAGCGAGGTTGGCGAAGCAGAGGTCCTCCACCAGGAACTTCCCGTCATCTTGCACAGAGCCGAGCACAGCCAGCACCGTCCCTGGGGGGTGGCAGGGTCAGGCCCGGGGGCAGCCAGGGGCCCCAATCTCCTCTCACCCCCTCGCCATGCCGGTGAAGTCTTGCTTAGGACTAAGGCTGAGGCCTGAGTGCAGCCGAAGCCAGCACCAGGCCCTTGAATCTCAGGCTGACGCTTGAGTGGTACCAAGGATCGAACTCAGGACCTTGCTCTTGCCAGGCAGGTGCAGAGCCACTGAGCTACATCCCTGGCCCTGAAGTCCACTTCTTGGGTGAGCCTTGGGGACATATCTATCAGTGACATCCTGCTGCCCGGCCCCACAAACTTGAATGTGCCAGCCTCACGCACAGCCCAGCCCCTATCACCCCTGGGGCTCCCCAACCCCCCCCAGTCCCACCGGGTCGCCCCCACCTGTGACCAGCTTGGAGACGTCGATGGAGCCTTTCAGCTTGATGCGCTGCAGCTCGTCCTCCAGGACCAGCTCGTCATCCGGGTGGATGTATTTGCTCCGCGGCGGCTGGGGCAGCAGGTCGTGCTAGAGGCAGAGATGGCAGGCGGCCTCAGGCAAGGCCACCAGGCTCCTCTGTCAGGAGAAGGCCCCACAGCTCCTGTCACCACAGGCAGAGCCAGGCCCGCCCCGGGGCCTGGGGTCTCACCTCCTCGCTGATCTCGCGCAGGATGGAGGGTTGGAGCGGCATGGCCTTGAACAACGTGCCCACCACACAGCACTTCTCCCCGGGCTGCAGCTCACACAGCTTCTTAACCCCAACGCCGCTGCCTGGGCGCGAGAGGTACAGACTCAGGGACCGTATGGTC
>PVIC010054457.1:0-11544 GCA_004025085.1 Thryonomys swinderianus | reverse complement strand
TCAGGCTGGCCCTGAGCTCACTATGGTGCCCAGGCAAGCCGCCGCGAACTCAGCAATCCTCCTGTCTCTGCCTCCCGAGTGCTGGGATTACAGGCGTGAGCCACCACGCCCAGCATTATATGTGGTAACTGGGGATCGAACTCAGGTCCTTACGCTTGCGAGGCAGGCGCCGGAACCACTGAGCTAACCCTCCGGCCCCTATGTTTTGTTTTTTTGAGATATGGTTTCACTGTATATAGTTCAGATTGACTTTAATGCACTATATATCTTAGGGTGGTCTCAACTCACGGTGATCCTCCTGCCTCAGCTTCCTACCAGTTAGTTTTTTATGTTTTCTTTTGTTTTTATTTTTTTGGGACAGGGTCTCATATGCATTTCAGGTTGGCCTTGAACTCACCATGCAGGCCAGGCTAGCCCAGCTCTTAGCAATTCCTGTCTCAGTCTCCTGAGTGCTGGGATTACAGGTGTGAGCCACCATGCCAAGCTGCTTAGTTTTTTATATGCTAACCTGAAGTTAAAATTGTAAAAGAACAAGGGATTCTGTTAGAAATGGGGGAGAGGGTGACTGAAGAGCTCCATACACTACTTTGTTATATAAATTCTCCTGGTTGAAATAGTTTGAAATAGTTATGAAACTATCTATAGATAATTTAAAGGAATCTTTGAGGACTCAGAATGAAAAATTTTTGCATCTTTTGATGCTTACTTGTGTCAGGTACTAAGGTTTGATACAAAAAAGCATGCACTGTGGTCCTTATTCTCTTGGGAGAGGCAAACCTGTGAAAGATTTTTGCCCACAGTGCTACAGCACAGAGATGACCAGAGTGTGGGTTCTAATAGGAGTTTATCAGTTTTTTTATTAGTTTTCCATTTGAAATGTTTTTAAAGCACAGCTCTACCACACTGATAAAGCTATGTTGGTTTTTGGTTTTCTCTTTCTAAGCTATTTTTATAGACAGTGTAACAACTAGTATATATAATTTGCATTTTAAAGTGATTTTTTTGACATAGTGAAGACCCCCCCGACAGTACATATTATAGATGTCATAGAAGTTACCATAATCCTTTTTAAGCTTTAATCTGGTGTGGACAGGATTTTTAGGCTCCATTTCCTGGAATGAGGCTATTGAGTTCAATAGTATGAATGTTTTATTGCTCTTGAAATATGCTGCTTACTGTCTTTCAGGGCTCACAGCATTATTTGAAAGCTGACAGGTTAGATCTGGCCTCTGTTGCCGCCCAGACGTCATCACCCTTGATCCCAGGTGGAGCTCATTGAGTCCCTCTGCCCTAGGGATGTGCACAACTTTCTGAGCCTTTGCACTAGGCCCCAGTCTGCATGGGCACGTGCCTTTGAAACCTCCTCAGAGACCCCTGTTCCTTCTGGTCTTGGTTAAAAGCCCCTTCAAGGTGCAGTAGTCTGTTCTCTCTTGGGCATTCTGCTCTACCCTCTGAAGCTGCTATGAGGGAACTGCAGTCTGAGCAGCCAGGAGATAAGCCATACTCATTTAGGCTCCCTAGCTGCTGATGTGTCCCTGCCGTCAGCCTCAGCTTCCTAAAGAAGGGGGTTAATAAACCCTTGTGAATATAAATATGGAATGTGATATCACCTGTGTTTTCATTCCGGCCACCTCCTGTAAGTCACGTGAACCTCACAGCACACACACAGTCATCCTGTCTTTTCTAGACCTCCTGGGATGTGAAAGTGTAGGTAGGGAATGGTGACTCACTGGCCTCCTTTCATTTTGGGTCTCTTTGAATACACAAACTTACTATGAAAGCTGTCTGGAATACAGCCAGTAATTTCTAGTGATTTAAAAATACTTTAAAACATTACTTCAAATGCAAAAGTTTTATGCAATAAAATTATTTGAGGTACAGAACTTGGTCTTAGGAATCACCATTTCTGGAAGTGGGAGAATGAAAGTGGCCTAATTTTAGATTAGATGACCACTATTCTATTTCAATTCATATATATGATTTTTAGAGTTAGAGGCAAACAACTTTTATTTATTCTAAAGAATAATATTTGATTAGTTAGGTGCGTTGTTTTTTCATATTAAGTAAAATATTGAAGTTCTTACCAAGAGAACTTATTTTTCCTTTAAATGTATGTCTTTAATAGGTTTGTATTATTGCATTTTAGTGAGATTTCACAATAGCTAACAATCCAATAAAATTTGATAACCACTTTGATTGTGAAAGTCAGTGAGAAATGCTATTAAGAAATTAAGCTCTGGCTGGAGGGTTAGCTCAATGGTTCAGGCACCTACCTCACAAGCGCAAGGTCCTGAGTTTGATCCCCGGTAACCACATACAATGCTGGGCGTGGAGACTCACGCCCACCAGCAATCAATACCACATAACCACAGTGCCGGGTGTGGTGGCTCATGCCTGTAATCCCAGCACTCGGGAGGCAGAGACAGGAGGATTGCTGAGTTCGAGGCTTGCCTGGGCTACAGAGTGAGCTCAGAGCCAGCCTGAACTACAAAGTGAGACCCTGTCTCAAAAAAAAAAAAAAAAAGCTCTATTCTTAATTTACTACTAAATCCACCTTATATCACTAGTTTCATAATGATTATTATGCATGTTCTTGGTAAGAAAACATAGCCCATTTTACCCATCTCCTAAGTTACACCTTCACCTAACTTTTTATGTTAGGTGATGGAAATGTCTGTGATATGTACTGAGAAGTTAGCTGCTGTTCACATCTGACCCTTGAATGCTAAACCTTAATTTGGAATTTAAATTAAAATTTCCTTCAGTCCAGTCACACATAAACATAGTTCTAGAGATTTCAGGTTAAGGGCACATGAGTATCTCTAACACTCTGTGAAGAGTTAATTTTTTCATTGTTAATTGCTTGATTTAATGTAAAATTGCTATCCTCTAAAATACCTTGTGTTTTGTGGAAAGAAAAAAAGATTTCCAAGATTTTAGTTTGACAAATGAGCATTGGAAACAGCAGAAGAGAAATTCATAGTCTGGACATGAAATATTTTAGATCTTTTTTTTAGTGCCATTGGGCATATTTCTAGGTCGAGGGGAACTTAAGAGAATGAGAAATTGGACCTGGTCAGGGTGTTCCTTGGTTTCTGGTCAGGGTTCATTACAAGGAAAAGAACTTTGGCTTACACTAAAGGGACAGGTGATTTAGAGCTAACTCAAATGGTAGTCCTGGCTTTATATGTGGGACACAGGAAAAGTGGCAGTTATTTTTGGATGAGCACATGAACCCTTATATTGTTCCCCTGTACTGCCTGCTTCAGAGTGTAGAACTTCTTTTTTTTTTTTTTTGAGACAGGGTCTCGCTTTGTAGTTCAGGTTGGCCCTGAACTCACTATGTAGCCCAGGTTAAATGCAAACTCACACCAGTTTTCCTGCCTCTGCCTCCCAAGTGCTAGGATTCCAGGCATGAGCCACCATGCTCAGCTTGTGGTATGTGGTACCAGGATTGAACTCAGGACGTTGCACTTATCAGGCAGATGCTGGAACCACTGAGCTAAATCCTTAACTCCAGAGTGAAGAACTATTGGACACATTTGTGAGGGTTAAGGCTGGATATTTTTTTTCCTTCGGATTATTATTACCTACTTAATAACACATCTAATCTGCTTGTTTTGCTTCCCTTCAACATGGGTGGCTTTTCTGTCTTCCTCTCTCTCACTGTTTTCCTGTTTTGTCTTTCTCTCCCCCTCTTTCTCTCTCCCTTCAAACCAGTCATGGGCCAGCCAGCTCTGTGTATTTTCAGCAGGTTGGTCTTTGAATTTGACAAGAGTGGAAAATTAGTTTGCAGTCTAGCTGGCAACATAAGTTACTGATATGAGGTGATTTGAATTCCGATTTCCCACTGGTATTTCCTGGTGGCGCATTGTGCTGCACACTTTATTATGGCACGTTTTGATTGTGACTTTCTTGGAAAATGTCCTTTTCTAACTTTGCTGTTTCTGTGTGAGTCTGCTTGTTGAGCCTGCTGCTGTGATTTTACCTTACACCTGATAAAGTTTTCTTCTCATTTGTGTAGGTTGCACAGAGCATTGAGGATCACCATCAAGAAGTGATTGGTTTCTGCAGAGAGAATGGTTTCCATGGCTTGGTGGCATATGACTCTGATTATGCCCTGTGCAACATCCCCTACTACTTCAGTGCCCATGCCCTAAAACTGAGCCGCAATGGGAAAAGTCTCACAACAAGCCAATATCTGATGCATGAAGTTGCCAAGCAGCTGGACCTGAACCCAAATCGTTTTCCTATTTTTGCTGCTTTGTTAGGTAGGTGGAGCAGTGTGAAAAATTTATTTTACTTTATAGGCAGTTGTAATACTGTGAGCATATTGGACATTTAAGTTGTTTCAGTACTCAGATGTTTTGATTGTATACCTTAAATTAAAAAGAACCAAGGAATATCCTCTTTCTTAGCATTCTTGGTCATATTTTTTGGTATTCTTGGTGATGTACTGATTTTGTTCTTGTGCATTTTCTTTATATATTGTTCTATCTGGACTAAGAAACTAGCCTTGTGAGTAAACTCAAAGTTTTGGAAAAGGAATATTTCTAAATCACATGTATTAACCCATGCCTGCTCTGAAAATTAGGTGTTTAAACCTTTGGGATGAATTATAACAGAAGAAAGTATGGTATGGAGTTTGACCTGTTATATTTCTTCCCCATACTCCAGACACTCATTGGTTTAAAAGAGAAACAACAATCAACTATTTTTTTTTTTTTTTTTTTTTTTTTTTTTGAGACAGGGTCTCGCTTTGTAGTTCAGGCTGGCTCTGAGCTCACTATGTAGCCCAGGCAAGCCTCGAACTCAGCAATCCTCCTGCCTCTGCCTCCCGAGTGCTGGGATGACAGGCGTGAGCCACCACGCCCGGCACTAACAATCAACTATTTTAAGTATCCTCTTGGAGGAATACCTTATGCTGCATGCTAAGAAAGGATGAATTTTGTTGTACTTAAGATTTTATCTGTTCATTTCCTTTATGTACTGTGTTCCTGAGAGGTACTATATTCCTCTTCCACTTCATATCTGCCTTGTATGTTTTCTGTCTTTGCTCTTTTGTCAGACCACCAGTGTGTGCATATCTCAAGCTACTTTAATACCTAGCTCTAACTTGCTGAGTTTGTAATAATTGTGTTCAGCTATATGAACAATATGTTTGAGTGCGTTATTCCTGTGATAAGAATCCCACCTGATTCTGGTGGGAGTTGTGATGAGACTCTGATTCTGGTGGGAGTTGAGGCCCATTTGGAAGTGGCTTGGTCTCCAGCAAAGTTACTGTGTTTGCCCTCATTTGTATATTGGGGAGTGTAGCAGCCCATGCCTGGACTGCTTGCGAGGGCAGTTATTTTGGTGGTCATTGTTAAAAATTTTTAGTTATCAGAAAGATTTCTGTAAATATCCCAAAAAGTTTTATTACATAAGAAATCAATTAACATAACTGATAGTACAAGTTATTTATGTAGATCTAATTTCAAATTTAGTTTCTTAGAGAACTTTTGGGATTTGGAAGATTATAAGTTAATGTAAAGATATTTTGAAATATTAAAATATAAAAGAATACTTCCTGATGTTAAAAGTGAGTCGTGTAGGTGGGTGGCACATTGTGTGGAGTGTTCTGTGTTTGCTTGGTGTTCATGCAAAATGACTTCATATTCATTAACTTCAATGGATGTGAAATTTGCATGCTCTTAGAATGTGGTGGTCTTAGCAAATTTGAAATGTGGAAGAATGCTTGATTTTCTTATTTAAGAAGTATTGAATGCATTTCTTGAGTTAATGCTAGCTCATTCTTTGCTAGTGACTATATTGTGAAATTTTGAAATAAAGTACTAACATTTTATCAAATTAATTTAGGCTTTAGAATCACCTCATAAAGTTTAGGCAAATTATAGATAAACTGTTAATTGGTAAACTTTTTTATTTTAGATTTTGTAAAATTTTCAGTATCCTCAAATGAGAAATCTTATTTTTCTTTTCTGTTTTGTAATAGAAAGTATAGCTCTATGTGGTTTTGTTCTAAGGAAGTTGGATGAAATATTCATTAAGGTATTTGAGCTGTGTTTTCATAGAGCTGATGTTGGAATTGGCTTAATATTTTTTTCAAACTGAATCCTTAAAAAGTCCAACAAATACACACACACACATACAAACTGACACTGAATATTTCACAGTAAAATTTTGCAATCCATTAACAGAGGAAAGCAGCATAGAGTAGTATTAACCTGGAGATAATAAGGTTTACCTTTGCTGGGCTGAACATCCTGGTAGTTCATATATTAGTGTGTTTGTGTGTTTGGAATATTATCATTTAGCACTGTTGTAAATGATCTCACTTTGCTTTGGTTTCCATCAGCAGCTAATTAAGGAATCTGTAACTCAATACAGAAATGATTAAGTCATGTTATAAAAAGTCACAGAGTTATTAGGAAATTGCTCCTTCTAAATTAATTGCATTGAGATAACATATAGTCATTAGTATATTAAGCATTCAGTGCTACTGTGAGAGTAGTGTGTTCACTCTAAAATATATTTCTTACACCAGGGAAGTATTTCACACCTAGCAGGTATGAGGCCCCAGTATAGTCTTCAGTACTAATTCCACCAAAATTCCAGTTGAATGCACTTACCGATAGATGGAGAAGCAGTCACAATAGGAGGGACAGCTCAGTGGCTCAGAGTACTGTTGTTGTATGCACTTCATCATATGTATGCGAGGGTGGTGATTCATGCTACCTTAATTATCATATAGTCTTGATAAGAAAGATTTTGTAACTGCAGGTTCCACATTTGACTGTTGCACCTAGGACAGTTGTTTTATGAATAGATGAAAACTTGACATCTAGTTGGTCTTATTAGAACTTTTACAAATGGTATTTTTTTTGTTTTTGAGACAGAGTCTGGCTTTGTAGTTCAGGCTGGCCCTGAGCTCATTATGTAGCCCAGGCAAGCCTTGAACTCAGCAATCCTCCTGCCTCTGCCTCCCGAGTGCTGGGATTACAGGCGTGAGTCACCATACCCAGCATTGTATGTGGTTACCGGGGATTGAACTCAGGACCTTGTGCTTGCGAGGCAGGCGCCAGAACCACTGAGCTAAATTTCCAGCCCCACAAATGCTATTTATTTAATTAATACTATGCTGAGAAGTTACTTAGGTTTATACCACTGTTCAGTCCTTAGTTTAAATGTTGTTAGAATTGTACTTGAGGCTGCTGCAAGGAATTTGCTTGCTGTGTGTTGTCTTATGTTAAACAGTGAAGAAATATTCTGCATTGCTATTTGGAAGTTGTATGTGGTGTGTGAATAAACGTGCCGAGATTGAGAAGTTTTCCCTCTGTCACTTAATGATGGTTGCTTATCCACACATATATGATGTTATCCACATTTATATTATAGGAAATCACATACTACCTGATGAAGATCTGGCTTCCTTTCATTGGAGTTTACTTGGTCCAGAGCATCCACTAGCCTCACTAAAGGTACAAACTTCATTTCCAGCACTTATCATAACCACTGATTTTGTTGTTACTTTAACATCAGTTAGGTTCTTTGTGATAGAAGGAAATGTGCTAGTAAGCAAGGAGTGTTGTGTTCCCCTCTCAGGCACCATGCTGACCTAGAAAACAACAATCTTTCCTTCCCTGTTCTTAACACTGGTATGTTAGATAAATTTATAAGTCCTTTGAGAATTGTTGTGGATTGCCACGTATACAAGTAAAAAGAAATATTTGAGTTGAAGTTTTTACGTACTAACTTTTTATTTATATTTTTTGAATAGGTAATGTAGTTATTTGTCACTTCAACATCTTTTAGATGAGAAATTTCGTAACTTAATAATCTATAGCTATAAGATAGTGAAATGCTTTTTGGGTGTCGAGAGGGACCTGAATTCCTTATAGAAATGGCCCATTTGTACTGTTTTATTAACAGCTAATGTGCTGTTGTATCTTTCTTGCTTTGGTTGCTGCCCTGTGTTGCAGTGATGAACTTCAGAAGGGCTCTTCACTTTGATTTTCTGAAGTGAGGGGGTATGTGTTTGATGTGAGCAGCATAGTAAGGAGCAGGATTGGTATGAGCCACCAGGATGCTAAAGCTCTCGCTTTCTAGTGGCATCTGTGATTGTAATTGTCACTTGTTAGGCACTTCATGACTTGAGGAATTGGAAAAATGAACTGAACTTTGAATCTACTTCCAGCTCTGGGACTAGCTTCTGTGAAGTTGAGGGAGGAGTATGAAGTAAACAGTTTTGAGAGGTGGTCTTCCCTGTAACCTTCTGATTCCGTCAGGGTCACCCTTTCCCTGTTAAAAAAAAAAAAAAAAAAAAGTTTTTTTTTCTTTTTTAAGAGTGGGAAGAATTTACTAAAAGAAAGATAGCTTCTAAGAGACAGAAGGGGGACCAGAAAATGGGTTATCTGGCCACCCCACTTTTTAAAGATGTTTTATTGAACAAAGCACAAGGTGAGGTGAGTTCAAGGTGAGACAAAACTGTAAGACCCAGTGGAAAATTACTAGGTGGGCATGAGGTGGGACGAAATCATGACCAACCAATGAGATCACAATTATAGTTACCCAGGTAATATTGATTAAATGGAATCAAATGGGAAATCAAGTCACATAAAAGGAATTTCCATAGAGAGAATGGGTATATCAATCACTGCTGTCCATCTCGGAAAGGAGTATCTCTTCTTTTTATAATGCTAACCAATGAATGTGCCTCAATTGTTTTTATGTACTATGGGCCCAACCTTGTTTAACTGTTGAAGTTTTTATATATAATAGTTTCTAACTAACTTTTAGATCTCTGTAGAATTCCCCTCTAAAGAAGTACCCTTAACTGCTGTTAGTGGAAAAAGAGTATAGTTCTTATCGCACAGCTTCTTTAAGCTGAGAAAGGTTGATGTGGGGGAGACCACAGTAGGGGGCTTTCTCCAGAGAGCTAACTTAATGAGTCCAGGATAGAAGTCATATTGTAGTTGAGCAGTTATGAACTTTTTTTTTTTTTTGAGACAGGTTCTTGCTTTGTAGTTCAGGCTGGCCCTGAGCTCACTATGTAGCCCAGGCAAGCCTGGAACTCAGCAATGCTCCTGTTTCTGCCTCCCGAGTGCTGGGCTTACAGGTGTGAGCCACCACGCTCGCCCAGCAGTTAGGAACTTTTTATAAGGTTGATTTAGTGAATCCCAAAAATGTCATTGGTTTTTTTTGTCATTGGTTCCATCTGTATGACAGCTTGGAGTTTGGCAGTCTCTGTTAGCTCTTAGATTCTTTTATTGATGGAGGTTATCTATAAGTCAGATATGTTATCATAATTCTCTCCAGTTTTAGCAACCATGATTGTTTTAGCAGTTGAATCCCTCTTATCACAAGTAACTGACGCACAGAAAAGCATATACCATTCTGGAAATTTTGTCTTGAAATCCAGCAGCCCCTGAGAAGGGAAGTTCCTCAACCAAACGCCCTGTCTAATAATCTTGGTGGAAGAGCTCCAAATGATATTGGGGGATAACTTGCAGATTAACTTGCAAGCTTCTAGGTATATAGAATGAGAATTTACGTTCTCTAAAATGAAAGGATAAATTCTAGGAACAGTAGAGACTAAGAGTAGAGAAAATTTGGCCAGAGATTTAGCTCAGTGGTTCAGTCACCTGCCTTGCAAGTGCAAGGCCCCAAGTTTGATCCCTTGATCCCCCGGTAACCACATACAATGCTGGGCGTGTTGACTCACGCCCACCAGCAATCAATACCACATACCACAGTGCTGGGCATGGTGGCTCACGCCTGTAATCTCAGCACTGTGGAGGCAGAGACAGGAGGATTGCTGAGTTTGAGGCTTGCCTGGGCTACATAGTGAACAGTTCAGGGCCAGCCTGAACTACAAAGCGAGACCCTGTTTCAAAAAAAAAAAAAAAAAAAAAAGAGTAGGGAAAGTTTATAGAGAGAAAGATAGCTTCTAAGAGGGACAGAAGGGGGACCAGAAAATGGGTTTCCCCATAAATATTTTAGTGAGTGTCTGGTTTCAAATTAGAGTTTTTCTTCCTACATTTTAATTTATACTTAACTTTGTCTATTCTTGAAGGTTCAAGCAGAATTCCTTTGCCACTTCTTGCATTTTGTTCCTGGCTATTGAAATCTCTTTCCTTCTTCGTCTCTCATTGGTGTGCTATCATGTTTTCCTTTTTACTCAATTACAGTATATTTCTTGGTTAGGGCTGTTTTCAACTTCTGTTTGAAAGTTTTCCCCCTCTTGTTAGAAATTACAGTACTTGTTTGCTTTTTGACCTTGAAGAAGGACAAGGGGTTTTTCTCAGCTATTTGTGGTGGAGTCCCTCCTGTTTGTTTCAGGCACAAAGTGATAGATCTGAAGAAATGTGTGGCCAACCTTTGTGATATTGTGATGGAAATCCAGGGCAGTAAAGTGCAATCTGGAATCCACTGGGTTTCACAGTACTCCTGTTTGGTTTGTTAGATTAAGTGTTACACTTTTGTAAATGGAGGCACTTACATTGAGGTTTGTTTCTTGGATTTGTTTTGAAGGACATATCAGGCCACAGGTCTCATTTGAGCTGTCCTTGTGTTATGTGTCTCAGGCCTAGAAACAAAGAGCAAATTGCAAAATTACAGAATTACTCACTTTGTAATAGTATTGTGTTTTTTTCTGATTTTTTTGAGGAAAACATTTAAGCATATTAGCAAAGTATTTATCTGTATATCCACTGTCTTGCTTTAGTAGTTGACATTTTGCTTTAAAGTACTATATATGTCTATATCTTATTTCAGCTTGACTATTTAGATAGAAGTAAGTTGCAGCAGCTAGGCGTGGTAGCACATCTCTCTAAGCTCCACACTCCAGTGGAGGCTCAGGTATGAGGGTCATCGTGAGTTCAAGGCCACTCTAACCACATGGTGAAACCCTGACTCAAAAAAAAAAAAGGTGCAGATGTTACTACTCTTCACCTGTAAAACTTAAGTTGTATCATCACCATCTAAAAATAAGGACATCCTTTCAATCTTAATACTGTAATTACATCAATTACATAACAATTCATTAATGTGAATTTGAATACTAAGTCCATATTTGGATTTTTCCAGTTTTTCCCTGTTATTTATAGTGCTTTTAAAAGTTGAGATCAATTAATATGCAATGTTAGCATGTGTAATTTGAAATTAGCTGGGTATTTTTATGGCATCGGGGCAGCCATCCAAAATAATTTGTCCAATTACTTGATAGCTTGTGGGATTTTTAGCTAGATGTGGTGGTACCTGTCTTTAATTCTAGCTATTTAGGAGGTTGAGGCAAAATGGACTGTGAGTTGGAGGCGAGTCTGGGTGGTAACCTAGCAGGTCTCTATCTCAGAATTTGAACAGAAAAAGAAATTGCAACTGTAGGCTACTTTTATGTTTTGACCTTTTGTATACACTTTCTTTGTGTAACACAGTTTTAACTTCCTTAATGTAGATGGAGATGGAATTTAGGTTTTTTTCCTACTCTGAGCATTATTGATGTAAAGACTTGTTTGTTGTTTTGCTTTTTTTTTTTTTTTTTTT
>PVIC010054456.1:0-11557 GCA_004025085.1 Thryonomys swinderianus | reverse complement strand
TGAAAACTCAAGAACCATTTATCAATCCTTTACTTAATTTTCTGGCAATACTCAGAATCTAATAAATTATCTCAGGCTCTTCCCAAGTTCTGTAGCAAGTATGACATCTGAAAGGGTCCAAACCAAACCACAGGCGCTAACAGTTTCTGAACATGCAGGGCAATTCAAATCCATTAAACAAATGTTTTCCCTCATGTATCGACACAAGTACATACACATAAACATGTCATGAAAAAGGGTTAATTAGGCAACCATAATGCTGCATACTTATAGTCCCAGGTAGTTGGGAGACTGAGGTAGGTGGACCATGAATTCAAGTCCAGCCTGGGCAACTTAGCAACTTAGCAAGTTACTGTATTGCTTTTAAAAGCGGGGGATGGGGGGTGCTGAATTCAAAACTAGGACTTTAAAAGAAAGCAGGATAAGTGCAGGGTGGGGTTATATTTACCCCACACCTTCAATGTTATAAGCTGTCATTTTACTTGCTGATGGTTTATGATATTTGCAGATAAAGTTTTTATAAGCTTAATTCACCAAAACTCTGCTAGGTAAGAATTAATTTCCCCATTTTGCACTCAAGAAAATGAAGCTGACAGAAACTATAACTTGCTTAAGGACAGGGTGAATCCAGGACCTGTAGGCTAGCTGGCCCAGCACCACCACCACGGAGTCCACCAGCCCATCGAAGCAAATACAAAGAGGCTGTGAGGTCAGTGCAAAAATACAGTCTGCTTTCCATTCAAGACACAGGGAGTCACGGGGAGAGGTACTTCCACCATATCCCTGCCTTCGAGCACCCTGCTCCAGCCTGAAGCCATTTCAATGGAGAGCTTTCAATCTCACAGAAGAGTATTTATTAAAAACCACTGCAGACATGTGTATCTATGGAAAGTTCTCCAAGAATTCAGAATGTTGGAGCTCTGACCAAAGTAAGAAACACTGTATAAGAAATGTCGGAAAATTTTAGAGAAATCTTCCCACCTTGTTTCTGTAATGCTGACTTTATCTTGTATACAGGGCTTGGAGCACCAGTTTATTTGCTGCAACTTCCATCACTTGAGTTCAAGTTGTATTTTGTCAGACTGAAATTCCAACACAGCTGTTCTAAGTACTGTTTTCAAGTTTCAGGGCCTGTGCAGTTTTGTTCTAACTTTGGCTACTGCAAGCTTTTTTTTTTTTTTTACACGGGGTCTCACTTTGTAGTCCAGGCTGGCCCTGAGCTCACCATGTAACCCAGGCAAGCCTCCAACTCAGCAATCCTCCTGCCTCTGCCTCCCGAGTGCTGGGATGACAGGCGTGAGCCACCACGCCCAGTACTGTGGCATGTGGTACTGATTGCTGGTGGGTGTGAGTCACTACACCTGGTGTTGTAGGTGGTTACTGGGGATCGAACTCAGGACTTTGTGCTTGCTAGGCAGGCACCGGAACCACTAAACTAAATATCTGGCTCCTGCAAGCTTATTTTTATGTTATAGCATTTACATTGATGAAAACCATACACGAATATGTGTATGTATATATGCAAATGCCTACACATAATTCTTGATATAGTCCAAAGGATATATATTTACATTTTTTTTTCTTTCTTGCCAGTGGTGAAGATCAAATCCAGGACTTCATGCACACTAGGTGTGCACTCTGCCACGCCCTTCTTCTGAACAATATATGTAATATACATCTAAGTTTTAAGCAAAATAGGCAAAGAACATTATTTTCCTGACAATCCAAGTAATAGAGCATTACCACTGTGTATGATAGCACATGCCTATAATCCCAGCCCTCCGGAGCTGAGGCAGGAGGACCATGAGTTTGAGGCCAGCTTAGGCAACACAGTCAGTTTAAGACAAGCAAAGACTACAAGCAAAACTTTGCCTCAAGAAGTCAGGCAGGGGAGAGGGAGAACACTGACCCCCAAAACTGTAATCACTTATGCATCTTCTCCTTGTGTTACAATGTTGTTTTTTCTTATAAGCGGAAGGTTATACAATATACCTGGCCGTGTTTCCTGATTTCCATTGCTGGTGACTTCTGTTCTTTTTATTTTTTTTTAACTATTTCATTCAGTTTTGGATTAGATCCTTTAGAATTCCTTATCAACTGATGGTCTGTGTATATGTTAATGAGCAATACTGTTACAGTTTGGATGTAGGTGACCTCTCAAAGCCTAATGTAATCATAGGTGGGGCTTTTTGGAGGTATGATGCTAGGACTAAGGATGTGAGTGCTACTCACCATAAGGGAAGGTAGCCTGGAGAAAATACAAGAAACAGAAAGAGGTCTGCTGTCATCACTGGTTGTCACTTACTGCATGCTGCTTTTGCTGCCTCTGCCTCCCATGAGCTGTTTCTCCTCTGTGACGCTCCTCTGCCATGCCACCCTGCCTCTATAAACTATGTCAAGTAACCTTCCCTCTTTTAACTTTGAATGTTCAGTTATTCTGTTTCAGCAATGAGAAAAGTAACTAAAACAGAGTTTGGTAACAAAAATGGATTTTTTGCTATGGTGATACCTGATCATGTGGATTAGGAGCTTTCAGAATAGGATAAGCTATACGCTTTTGGAATGTGGGGAGAGCTTGGAAAGGTTGGAGACACTGGCCATAGAAGCAACCCTAAAATGCCTTAAGCATTACTTAATGGGAAATTCTATTCAGAGTTCAGAAAACCAGAATGCTGATAGAAATTTAGCCTCTGGAAGTTTCTGGTGGGAAGAAGGCCTGCATTGGCTGTTGGACTCCAGATGATGTGTGTTATCCCTTGGCAGAAAGTTTGTCTGCATTTTGTTTGTGTCCAGAGGCTTTGCATGAGACTGAAATTAAAGGCATTGGATTAATTAATCTTGTAGAAGAAATTTCAAGGCAGAGCCAGAGATTTAGCTCAGTGGTTCCAGCACCTGCCTTTCAAGTGCAAGGTCCCAAATTCAATTCCCTCATAGGAAAAAAAAAAAAACCCTGAAATTTCAAGGCAACCTAATGTTGAGGCCATGACATGGATACTGTTGGGGATTTTAGTCAGATTTACACTGAGAATCAAGAGCAAAGAACCAGCAGAATGATTTAAAACTTTTTGAGTTTGACCAAAAATGAAGCTTCAATAAAGAGAGGAGACATTGCTGAAAAGACTGGCAAGAAAAAGCCAAGTGCCTCAAAAGAGGGCAGTAGAAAAGATGACATGAAGACACTACAAGAACCCGTAGGTGCCCGTCTTCTGCAACATCAAAATGGCAAAAATGAAAGATTTTGCTTTGAGAAGAGAGCCCACGGGAGGCAGAGGCAGGAGGACTGCTGAGTTTGAGGCTTGCCTGGGCTACCTAGTGAGCTCAGGGCCAGCCTGAACTACAAAGTGAGACCCTGTCTCCAAAAACAAAAGAGAAGAGAGCCTAGAGCACCACATTCCAGACTGGCGGTGGCCTAGGACACTCTCTCTTCAGGATTAGATTTGGAGTGATTAGCAATCCAAGCACTCAACTCCAATAGCCAAGAGAAAAGGAAGCCTGGCTGCTGCTCCAGCTGGTAGTAGACTTCAGCATCATACATATGACACTTGTGACTTGATGTTTTTTGCACACAGCTTGCTGTTGTTACTTCAGTGCTGCTACTTTGTGCCTGCCTGGCTCTGTCTTGGACTGGTCCTCTTCCGTGTTCCCTTCTGCCCTGATACTTTGCCTAGGAGCAAGGCAACTATGAACTGAAATCTCTACAAACTGTGAGCTAAGTAAACTTTTCTTCATTTACCTTTGGCCATCAGGTATTTTTCTCAGCAAAGAGAAAAGTAACTAAGACAAATACTGACCTGCATGCCTCTTTTTTAAACTGACCTTGCCTGGACTTAGCATCAAGGCTGTGGTGGTCTTACAAAAGGAATTTTCTATTCTCTGGAAGAAATTAGTTAAGTATGAAATAATATCCTCCCTAAAATTTTGGTAGAATTAACCTGTAAAGCAATCTAGGCTTGCAGTGTTCTTCTTGGAAAAAAAAAATATTGACTGCCAGTTTGATTTCTTAGTTTTAGGACTTTCAGGCTTTCTAGTTCTTTTCAGAATTTTTATTTATTTGTTTTAATTGATAAAATTATATATACTGTTGTGGATATGATGTTTTAAAATACTGTATGCATACATTGTAGAATAGCTAAATCAAGTTAACACAAATATATACACAATACCTCTATACTTATAATAAACTTTAAATTACTCTTGGCAATTTTCAAGAATACATTAAATACAGTCTCATTTCTTTTTGAAAGATTATTTCAGGGCCTGTGGGTATTTTGTCTGGAAAACTTAAAGGCTGTATCTCTTTAAATACTGCATAACACTCTCTTCTTTAAACTCACTTTCTGAGATTCCAATTAAATATATATTAAATGTCCTTATTTATCTGCTTTGTTGCACTTTTCAATTCTTTTTCTCTTTTTCCTGCAGTGTTATGACTATATGAAATCCACTGTTAAACCCATTCATTGAGCTTTTAAGTTTAAAACTTTGTGTATTTCCAGAAGTTTTATTTTCAAGTTTATCTATTAATTCCTATGGGTTTTTTTTAACTTATCTTTATGACTGAGTCTATCTATTATTTCCCTAAATATTTTTAATAAACTTCCCTTAATTCTGTAATTGACAGTTCTAAGAACTAACACCTAAATTTGTTATTTATTGTTTCCAATGTTATTTATTGAATCCAGTGATCCAACTCACAATAGCTGATTTTACAATGTGGGCTGTAATGAACTTCAGTTGTGAAATGATGGCTTAGTCCGCAGATTGAATCACTGAAGCTTTTCCTTCAGAGACAGTTTACTTTAGTTCCGTTTCTTCCAGCAGCAGAGGCCACACCACCCTGGGATGACACTCGGGCCCTTCTCACAGACTGGATGTTCTGGGCCTGGTTTCCTCACCTGGCCGCCAGGCTTTCTCTCACCCACAGTCTGACTACCAACATCTGCTGTGTCAGCTGAGAGGATCCTTAGAGACCTCTGCTGCTATCATGAGACCAGATGTGGCTTGAAAGGTGTGTGCTGCGGAGCCAGACTGCTGGAAATGGAAATCAGTCATGGTTCGTTCTGTGTTGAGTTGGTTCAGCTGAAACCGTGTATCCCCAAGTCCTCTCCCTTCTATGATTGTGGGTTTGATTGCCCAGGAAGAACCTGTGTGAGATTAGAAAGCAGAAATGAAATAATAGCCATCACTCGCTAAAATTTTGTCATCAGACATGGCAACAGAAATCCCCACCCAGTTCTCTGGTGCTCTGGAAGAGGCTCTGGGTCCACCTCGCCTCTCTGGCCAAGGGCAGCCCCACAGCTATGAGCAGACACCAAGATGGCAGCCACACAGCTCTCCACAGACTCCCACAGGAGGTCCCCAGGCTGGCTGTGGCTTTCTAGACACTGGCTGATGACCTTTCCTCCCCTGTGGGAGGTTCACTCTCCAGCGCCTTCTCAACTGTGTCAGACCTGATGCCTACAAGAATCCCGTATCCTGTAATTCTTATAATGAGTCTTCTTTATGGATTAAGCTCTGGCTATGACCTCCTGGCTTTTTACATTTAATCAATCATATTTAAAAAGGAGAAGGCCTGGATGCCAAGCTTTCACGGAACCAACAAAACTTCGTGGCATGCCTGTTGTATGTCGTACACCATTGCCATCTCAGGCAACATTCTTAAAAATTGCTTCCAGAGATAAATACAGATGAACAGGGACATTTTTAGTCAACCAGACAACAAAATCCTGCACAGATCCAGAAGAAGGACATCAAGGGTCTGGGGATTTAGCTCAAGTGGTACCACACCAACCTTGGATGCACAAGGGCCCAAGTTCGATCCCCGGTACCAAAAACAAAAAAAGCAGAGCAGAAGGACATCAAATCAAGCTGGGTTTGTCTGAGGAGATTTTCAAATGAAATAACCCTTGAATTGAGTCTTAAAACAGGCTCTCAGGGCCGGAGGATTAGCTCAGTGTTTCCGGCGCCTGCCTTGCAAGTGCGAGGTCCTGAGTTTGATCCCCGGTAACCACATACAATGCTGGGCATGGAGATTCACGCCCACCAACAATCAATACCACATACCACAGTGCTGGGGGTGGTGGCTCACGCCTGTAATCCCAGCACTCGGGAGGCAGAGACAGGAGGATTGCTAAGTTCGAGGCTTGCCTAGGCTACATAGTGAGCTCAGAGCCAGCTCGAACTACAAAGCGAGACCCTGTCTCAAAAAAAAAAAAAAAAAAACAAGGCTCTCAAACTTTATAAATGTAAAACTTCTTAAAGATATTCTGGTTTCAGGTCAGGGATTTAGCTCAGTGGCACTGTCTGCCTTGTAAGCACAAATTTGTGAGTTTGATCCCAGTACCCTCCCCAAAAAAAGATATTTTGGCTTGTTCCTCAGCTGGTTTGTCTATTCGCTCTCCACATTCTGCGCTCTGGCCTTCACCTGGCACAGTGCATCCTGACTAGCAAGATGCCTCTCTTTTTCTCAAACACACGACAGTTTCTCATGAATGCCTGGACTCAGCACAGCCACTGCAGACCTAGGTTTTCATGGGTGCTGAGTAGTAGAATTTAGTTATGAGATCAGCCTGATGACCTAGAATACATTTACATTTCTTTTTTAAAAATTATCATTAAAATGAAAACCTCAAAATTTTTAAATTCTCACAGATGTTTCACGAGCCACCCCTGCTGAACAGAGCCAGGAGGCTACATGGCACCGTGGGTCTGCACCAAAGCTGCACAGTGAATAAGAGAAACTCAGTTAAAAGTGTGAAAGTTTTAATAGGCAATAATCCTGCCTACTGACGCAATTATTCTAACTGATTTAACTGCAGAGTAAAACCATTAACTTGAGAAATTGTATAGGGTAAAGAGAGTTATTATTAAAGTAGAGTGAGATGTTTTAATACTTTCACAGCCTTGACAATAATTGCAAGGATTTCAATAACTCAAAGAATTCAAGATGCTGCACTTCCCGTTCTCTGCAGAGCTCCACAATTTGCTGCCCTCAGTAACTGCCAATTAGTTCCGCATGCAACTGATGGAAACTACTGTGCTCGCTTAGAACTTTTAGGTAAATAGCTTCTTTTAAGGAAAATGTCAAATCTATGGGTGGGTTGTCCATTTGGGAATAAGTTGCTGGAAAAGAGATTCATTCACTCATTCATCTATCAAATATTCGTGAAGCAACAATGACATGTCAGAAACCATCTGGCACTGGAGATACAATAGTGAACAAGAGAAGGTTGCTTTCCTTGTAACAAATACAGTCAGGAGTGACCTCTGGTTAAATACATAAATCAGTAAGTCCTGATATAATAAGTACCATGGGGGGAAAAAGCCAAGCAAAGAAAGAGAGCCACTAGCAATAGTTACTTTTGCTAGTCATTCCTAAAGATATTCAGATAAACATAGAGCCTTTCCTCTTTGCATCCAGAGTTTGGGCTAAAAATTTCAAGCTTCTTTTCCTATCTTCCAAACCAGAATTAAGAAATTTAGTTCCAAACTTCCAGTTTGACCTATTTGATCCCTTTCACCTCACATGAGAATGGTGAGAAATATTTCTTTTCCATGGCTTCACTGAAAACAAAAATAATGACACCACCCACCTGTTATTTAAATAGAATCTCAAAGCTTTCATTTTATTAATCACTAAAAAGCTTCTTATTGGGCCGGAGATTTAGCTCAATGGTTCCTGTGCTTGCCTAGCAAGTGCAAGGGCCCTAGTTCGATCCCAGTAACCACATACAATACTGGACGTGGTGACTCATGCCCACCAGCAATCAGTACCACATACCACAGTGCCGGGCGTGGTGGCTCACGCCTGTCATCCTGGCATTCGGGAAGTAGAGGCAGGAGGATTGTTGAGTTGGAGGCTTTCCTGAGCTACATAGTAAGTTCAGGAACAGCCTGAGCTAAAAAGTAAGACCCTGCCTCAAAAAAAAAAAGCTTCTTATTACAAGTCTACTATGCTGATCTAACAAAAAAAGATACCAGCAATGAGGGCTCCTCACACAGAGTGTACAAGCAGTAGAGATTTTTCAAGGTCCAGCCTATGGGATGTGATCAATGTTTTCTGTGTGTGATGGAAAATTTAGCTCTGACGTTCCTGACTTGGCCCCTGGAGCTCTGATAGATTTCAACCCAAGGTGTAGGAGATGCCACATGGTCATCTTAGGCTCCTAAAACCTGTGCAGTGAAGGGTTGATAAGTTCTGGCAGTTTAAGAACTAATAGAGTTTCTCTGACTTATGTTGTTATAGTTCTTGAAGATGTTTATTAAGAGTTTGTATTTTATGCATATAATAATAATTTTTTTAACTCCAGTCTGAAGATTTTAAGTGATATCAAAGAGATCTGAACAGTGTTTCTAAAAGCGTGGTCCCCAGACCAGCAGCATAGCATCCATCACCTGAGAACTTGTCAGAAATCCAAATGATAGTCCCCACCTCACATACTGAGTGATGCCCAGAAGTCTGTAGGTGACAAGACTTGCATGCAATCCTAATGCACACTAAATCCTGAGAACTCCTATCCAAAGATCCTAAAAAGACATGTCATTAGTACAAAGAAGCAGTATAATAGCAAACACTCTTGTGCATAATACACCAAAGAATTGCAGCAACATGGCAAGCTAATGGAAAAAGTAAAGCATTCAACTCCTCTGTCTTTTTCTGAGAATTGGGTACTGGTAACATATTGAGCCATTTAGCTCTCTGCTCTACATAGTTGGCCAGAATCTGTGTCCAGATCTGGATAGAAGGCAGGGGCACCGGGGAGCGGAGAAGCGATCGCAAAAGTTCCCGAAAGTTAGACCTTAATATTTTATGGTAGAGTTGGGTATTCTCTTGCTCCACCCCACACCACGGCACAATAAAAACATGCCAATCTGTTTTAAGCACAATCCCACCCCAGTTGTAAAGTATTCTTTTGCCCTAGAATATGGCAAACATAAAAAGACATCACTGCAGTTTATAGATCTGTGCTTCTTGCAAATGTGAGGGCCATTACTCGCATTCACAGCTGTGGCCTTCCCCACCATATGGCATGTTGGGCTGCCAGTAGTGCATCCCCGCAAGAGCCACAGGAAAAGCCTCCTATGTCCCTCTTTATGTAATAGCTTCCATAAACTCTCAGGAAATCTGGCTCCTTAACACTCTGTGCATAAAAGCACAGCAAAGTAACAAAAACCAAAGCAAATAATAGGAAATGACATCCTCCAAGATAAGTGTCATTGCCAACTAAAAAAGAATACATGGCATACTTGGTAAAGAAATACATAGTTTAGCTGGGCATGGTGGCTCACGCCTGTCATCCCAGCACTCAGGAGGCAGAGACAGGAGGATTGCTGAGTTTGAGGCTTGCCTGGGCTACATAGTGAGCTCAGGGCCAGCCTGAACTACAAAGCAAGACCCTGTCTCAAAAAAAAGAAGGAGGAGGAGGAGAAGAAGAAGGAGGAGAAGGAGAAGAAGGAGGAGAAGAAAAAGAAGAGGAAGAAGAAGAAGGAGGAGAAGAAGAACAAGACCAAGGAGAACAAGAAGAAGAAAGAAAGAGAAACAGAAATACAGATCTTATAATCAAACAGATTTGGGGCCCTGATTTCAGAATCTGGGATGTGCTTACAAGAAAGTCTTTCCAGGCTAATTCCAAAAAGGAATGAAGGATTAGATTCGACAGCTCCAGCAACTGTGAACTCAAGTGGCAGCAAAATGGAAAAGGTGCTAAATTCATCTCTGCTGCCCTGCGCCCTCACTGCCTTCTTTCCGTAACCCTCGCCCACGCCCGGTAACCCTTCTCCGCCACCCACACCCCCCATGCTCCTGCACCTTTGCAACGTCCCACTCATCACCTTGACCCAGATGTCTAAGGCGGTGTGAAAACAGCACTGTCAGATTTCATAAATGTGCAAAGAAGACTCACACTGAAGAGACATTCTGTCACAAGGGAACCAGAGGTTGTCAAAAAAAATTCATATTAAAATGGCAGAGTTCTCAAATTATAGGTTGGAGAGCTTTATTTTTAGAGGTAAGTTTTACCTTTCTAACTTCTTCTCAAACATCTAAATTTCAATAAATAGTACTTCATTTTGGAAACAAGAGCTAGTATTTGTAAGGCAACTTCTATTCTTTAATTATTTTAACCTTTGGGGTCTATTCTGCTTATTATTGTAATTGAATTTATCCTTTTGCCATGGGTAAAATGAATGAATTTATATGTGTTTTATGTTGAAATACCAGCAACAAGGTTGGTAAAATGTGGTGCCCTGACTCCTTCGTGCCTTTGGCAAGTCCAGAAAGGCCCTCAGCCATGTTTAAATGGGTATCTCGGAATCACTTCCTTCTAGAAGTCAGTTTTCCTCATCCTTCTTCAACGTCCTGTTCTCTCATCTCTTCTTTTTTTTTTTTTTCTTGTTCTTTGTTTTTCCCCTGACAACAAAAGGTCTAAGGAAAACAACCTAAGGGTGGAAGTATTTACAGGGTCTGACTCAGAGAATTTCCATCTTGGACGCTACTTAAAGGGAAACCTCAGGACTCACGTTTCCTGGTGTTCGGGACGCCCTTGCCCCCTGTGGAAGGCCCTTTGCTCCTCTCCCTCGTCTCGGTGGCTGCCGAACCGTCCACCCCACTGAGGGCCACACTCAGGGCAGGGTATGGGGTTAGCACAGGAGGGCATGAGCGGGAACAGCGTGCCCTCCACAGCCCTGCCAGGAAAAGCAGACACTGCGGAGTCAACAACAGCAGCACAACCCGCCTTGGCTCTGCTGTCGCCCTCAGAGTGTCACCATCGGACGGGAGTTTACGGGGCAGGACGGAGGCCCTGGACACGATTCACCGGCCTCCTGGTCCTACAGGGAGAAACAGCACCAGGCCCTGGGAAGAGGAACCTCGCACCCAGGGGCTTCTCGGCCCAGGCCCAGGGCGGGCTGAGTGGGACCAAGCCAGGCCCGGCGGTTGAAAGAACTGGTAGTTTTCCGTCAGAGACACAGGCCCTCCCAGAACCACCCAGCGGTGCTCGGCGCAGAGTGCCAGAGAGTAACCGGAGTACAAGCCAATGGTCAAAAATGAAAAACAACACAATGTTCTGGGAAGGAAAGGAGAGAACTCAAAGACAATAAGTAAAAACTAGTTGGTGAGTAAGATCTAGGAGAAAAAGATCCGGAAACACCCAAAAAAACTACAAAAAGTTTAAAAGAATTATCAAAAATAGGGGGGAAAAACTTGTACAAGATGTGATATAATTACCACTTTTTAAAAGAGAAGGCCAAGAAATGCACGATAGTGTTGAGGTCTTTGAGAGCTGTTTTATAATTCTCAAAAGAGGTAAGAAGGCAGCCAGGAGTGGTGGCACACTGCTGTGATTCTAGCACCCTGGGAGGCTGAGGCAGGAGGAAAACAAGTTCCAGCCCATTTTGGGCAGCTCAGCGATTTCTTAAGACCTTGTCTCAAAATAAAAAAATAAAAAGGCTGGGGATGTAACTGAATGTGAAAGCCGAGTTCAATCCCCAGGACCGGGGTGGGGCGCAGAGGAGGAAGGCACAGAGTCACCAACGGAAGGCTTAGAAGGAACAACGGAGG
>PVIC010054455.1:0-10893 GCA_004025085.1 Thryonomys swinderianus | reverse complement strand
TAATAAATTATGGTAAAACTATATAATGGAGTACTACAGTGTTACAAACGAGAGTGAAGGTTTCTATGAACTGAAAAGTGATGTCCTTTTATTAATAGTGCCTATTAATTTTATAAAAGGGTTTGAAGATATATTTTGATTATATCCATCTCCTTCCCTTATACTCCTTTCCTCCTTATTTCCCTTCTCTTGTCTAATAATAGCTTCCCTTTTACTTTTGTGGGGTTTTTTTCCTTCAGGTATATACCAAGGAGTGATATAACTGGATCAAATTGTTTTTAGTTTTTTGAGACAACACCATACTGACACCCATAGTGGTTACACTAATTTACATTTCTACCAACCGAGTAAAGAATTCCTCTCTCCACAAATCCTTATTAGCATTTAACTTTTGTATTCTTAAAGACAGCCATTCTCACTGGGGCAAGATGGAATCTCGGTGTGGTTTTGATTTGCATTTCCCTAATGACTAAAAAGGTTGACCTTTTTTTTTTTTTTTTTTTGAGACAGGGTCTCGCTTTGTAGTTCAGGCTGGCCCCGACCTCACTATGGAGCCCAGGCAAGCCTTGAACTCAGCAATCGTCCTGTCTCTGCCTCCCGAGTGCTGGGATTACAGGCGTGAGCCACCACTCCCGGCACAGGTTGACCTTTTTTTTAATGGAGTTATTGACTATTTGTACTTCTTTGGGGCAGTGTGTGTTCAGTTCATTTTCTCATTTTTTGATTGGGCTGTTTAAATTTTTGGTGTTAAAGCTTTTGATTTCTTTTTGTCTTCTAGGAATCAGTCCTCTTTTGGGAGAGTAGCTGGCAAAGGTTTTCTTTTTCTGTAGGCTGTTTGTTCTCTTGGTTGGTTCCCGTTCTGTGCAGCAACTTGTCGGTTTGATGTAGTCCCATTTTTTTTCTTTCCTGCGCTGTTGGAGGTCAGCGTAGGAAGTTTTTGGCTGTACATAGGGCTTTAAGTGTTTCCCCTCTTTTCTTTTAGCAATATCAAAGCTTCAGATCTTATACCTGCAAAACAGTGATTTCTGAGATACATTTTAAGGGAACAGCATGGTGCAAAACATGTACACTGTATAGTGTAATATTGCTGCTGTTATTTCAGAGCCTTTTTCTGGAGCTGAGTATGATGGTACATGCTATCATCCAGCGCTTAGGAGGCAGAAGGACTGCCATACGTTTGAAGCCAGTGGAGGTTACAGAGTGAGACCATCTCAAAACAAAACACTCCTAGCCCGTCATATGTGTTCAGGGCCAGCCTGCAATACAAAATGAGACACTGTCTCACAACAAGAAAATAAAAACCCTTATTCTGCCTTCAGCTGTTAGCACCAAAAAGCAGAGCTCTGAGCTCCTTAGGCTGGAGAATTAATCACCTAATGGTTCCTTTCTCTCCTCAGGGTTGCCCGCTGTGAGTGTCCCGGCAGCCCTCTCACTGCAGGGGCTCCCGATAGGGCTGCAGTTCATCGGACATGCATTTTGTGACCAGAAGCTTCTCACAGTGGCCAAATGGTTTGAAAAACAAGTACAGTTTCCTGTTATTCTGCTTCAAGAACTCATGGGTGGTTGTTCATCAGTCTTTGAAAATGAGAAGTTAGCTTCTGTTTCTCTAAAACAGTAGTGATAAGCGTATCATGCAAATTAAAATGACTTAAAGATTCTATACTCTACCGCTCAGTTCTTCTAATTAGGTCCACTGTCAAGAGAGTCATGCCTTGGATTCACTTTTTAAGATTCCTGTGATGTAATTAATTATAAACTGCCAACATTTTTATTAAATAGCTGTTAAGTACAAAGTACAGGATTTCTACTATAAAATCATGTTCCTGAAAAACAATAAGTACAAAAGTGTTTATTCAGAAGAAAAGAACTTACAGTAAATATAAGCTTGGGAATAAACTTCTTAAAACTTTTTTTTTTTTTTTTGAGACAGGGTCTCACTTTGCAGTTTGGGCTGGCCCTGATCTCCCTAGGTAGCCCAGGCAAGTCTCGAACTCAGAAATCCTTCTGCCTCTGCCTACTGGGATTACAGGCCTAAGTCACCATGCCCAGCGCTGTGGTGTGTGGTGCTGATTGCTGATGGGTGTGAGTCACCACGCCTGGTATTGCTGTATGTGCTTACTGGGACTGAACCAGGGACCTTGTGTTTGCTAGGCAGGCGCCAGCACCACTGAGCTAAATCTCTGGCCCAAACCTCTTAAAACCTTTATATCTTTGGGCCAGAGATTTAGCTGAGTGGTTCTGGCACCGGCCTCGCAAGTGCAAGGTTCCAAGTTCAATCCCTAGTACCAAAAAAAAAAAAAAACAAAAAGAACCCATTATGTCTTTATAAAAAAAACAAGAGCTGTAGCTCCAGAGACAGCGCATAGACCAGGCGGGCAGCGCACACATGGAAGGTTACTAATGCACGGTGGCAGTCACACAGCGAGTTTCTTCTGAGTTCTTAACAAAGCAGGTGGGAGCGGGGCTTGAGGACAGGAGGAAGTACCACTGGGGGCCCAGGTCCTACAGGCTGGGTCCCCCTCCCTGGGGAAACCCCAAGTGCAGGCAGGCACTTTCTCTAAGGCTAGAGCCAGAGGACTGAGGCCTTTTTATTTCCCCTTTCCTCCTCCCTGCTCTGGGGCCCACAGGAGCCGGAACAGTGGTGTTACAGCGAGTTCATGCTCCTGTTCACCACCCGCAGGTGAGCGCTGATGTTCTAGGAGCATGTGCTGTGACCCAGCAGCCTCTGTTCCATGGCTTGGAAGATGGTAGAATATGGTTTCAGAGAGAAAGGTTGAAAATATACAATCTGAGAAACTTGCAGACAGTTTAGTGAGGAAGCCAGAAAGCTCTTCCGTGACAGATTTCTTCCCTGTGGTTTCCTTACCCTCCTGTCCATCTTTATAAATGTTCTTTATTTGGGCCTGTTGAGCCCAAAGAGACCTTAATGGAGCAACCCTCCAGTATTGGACCCGATCTAAAGGAAGCCATAATACATTCACTGTCTGGGGCCATCACTGTCCTTTATAGAGCACTGTTCTCACGTTATCCAGGCATCCTAGTCTGGCACTTATGTTTCCTTGGTAAAAGGAGGCTGAATTATTACATATTAAAGTTACACTAGTAAAAAAAGGCTTCTCTAAATATGAAGTACACAAGTCGGGAGTGTTGGAGCTCACCTACAATCACGGCCCTTGGGAGACTGCGTCAGGAGAATCAAGTTTGGAGTCAGTTTAGTGAAACTGTTGCAAAATTTTAAAAGTATAAAGAGCTGTTTTGCAGGAAGATTTAACCTCCCTGTTGCTGTCCGTTAGTCAGTGGTACATCGGTGAGCTGTATGGTCAGCCCTTTATGAGACAGCCCCTCCAGGTCACCAGGGCTGGCCTTGAATTGCAGTCCTGCTGCCACAGCCTCCCAGTTAGCTGGCGCCGTGGACGTGTCCACTGCACCTGTGCCCATCCTGCTGTTCCTCTTCGGCTCTATTCTGTGGTTCTGTTCCTTAAAACATTTTCCGCAGTACTGAGACTTGAACCCAGGGGCTTGCACGGTAAGTGCTCGCAGAGCACCGCTCCCAGCCCCTCATTAGTAGCTCTCCCTGGGTCCTCCCACTCTCACACCCTCAATCTGAGGACATAAAAGCTTACTGTGCAGGGCTCTCAGGAGTACCGAGTCCAAATCCCCGGAAGAGGTCCGCAAGAAGCAAATTGCACTATCGTTGTCCTTCCCTGACTGCAGGCACAACAGATCAAAAGCACTCCAAAGAGAAAAAGGAGTTTTTAATTCCAGAAAGTTCCAAAAAGCTTTAGCTTTTAAACATTAGCTTAAAAGCGTTGCCTTGTGCTGAGTGCTAAGCGGAGTACCTGTGGATGAAGTGGCGCATAGGTTTTATATTAGATATAATCTAGAAGTGATGTCAAGTGTATGTGCAGGTTAGACCTGTGCCACTTTATGTAAGAGACCTGGCATCTGTAGGAGCTGGTGTCTTGGGAAGGTGCTGAGCCGGTCTGTCCGGGATACCAAGAGATGACTGCATAGCAGGAGGAAATCATCTTAGTTGAAGGAGCTAATGTGAAGTAAAAAGAAAGAAAGAAGTCTTTGTCCCATCTGTTTATGTATGCATAATTTGAAAAGAAAATTTTTCAAAAACTATTTACTCTCTTGTCCCCACATCTCAACTTGAGCAGCATTCTTGACTAAAAACAGAAGTGCAGCATTCACTGTTTGCAGACTAATATCTAACTAGCATGAGAGGCACCTAATTTGTATTTCTCCTCCATTTTTACACTAAACCTAGTGGATCTCATCTTGCCAAGTCACTGTCTTGGAATTGAAGTGACAAATATTTTCTGTGCCTCAGCTAATTAACCCCTGAGATTGTCAGTAACATGGCGCTCCTGAAAGGCAAAAGTGGCTACCCGTGTGAGCCATTTTTTTCTTAAGACCCAATTAATGAACCAAATGAAAGAGCACAAGTTAAAGTCAACAGCCAGCCGGGCGTGGTGGCTCACGCCTGTCATCCCAGCACTCGGGAGGCAGAGACAGGAGGATTGCTGAGTTCCAGGCTTGCCTGGGCTACATAGTGAGCTGAGGGCCAGCCTGAACTACAAAGCGAGACCCTGTCTCAAAAGAAAAAAAAAAAAAAAAAAAAGAATAATAAAGTCAACAACCAAAACGTGCCAGGTGAAAAACCTTATACCATCATGAAATTTGGCCCCTGACGCCACCCAGGGCCAAAGCAGCAAGTGGGAAAACCACTGTTGCATGCTGGCCCACGCTTGGCTTTACTGAATCACTTAAAAGTGGGGAGGAAGAATAATCCCTTTCATGGCTCTTTGACCACAGGTCCTTTGCTAAGGACAAGGCACTTAGGCCATCTAGAAGAAGACTGGACATCTCAGAAGAGGAGCTTCCAAAAATGACAAAAAGTGGCGATTTCTGTTAGGGAAAAAAAAACCTAGAGCTGTGGTCAGTGAATCTCAGCAAGATCTAGTACACTCTGTCCCATTTAAAGCAACGGACCAAAATCCTGCAATTTTGAATTACCTTTATGATGAACAGTCACTCATTAACTTGAAAACTCCATCCCCTTTCCTTAGACATATGATTACACTAGGACTAATGTGTTTCAGTCTGATGTGCAAGCCTAAAGTACAATTCACTGCGTTTAGAAGTACCAGGGGCATTTTAAGATGGGCTTTCCTCAGTTATTTCATGGCTGAAACAGTGTGTACACTAGACCCTAAAAGTTTAATAAAAGCACATAATATGAGAAAAACCTAGCCAACAATAAGTAGTATTTACTACAGGGTTTCAGAGGGGTTTTTTTTTTTCTTTTTTTCTTTGTACTTCAGGGGGATATAAATTCAAAAGGGTTTTAGGCAGTTTATTAAAAATACATTATTATAAAAGTTTAAAAGCAAATAGCTGCAGACATTGGTAAAATGGTAATAAAAGGGAGGGTGAAGAATAAAACCAGGATAAAAGACAAAAATGCTCACAGAAGTATGTTTACTGTTGCTTTAGTCTGTGTAGTGTGTGCTAAGGTGGGAAATTACCCGTAGCTTTCCCAGTGTCGTAAGGCTGTCGGACTGAATGACCAGCCAGACCCAGGTTTGAACCTTGCAAGTGCCATTTACAAGCTGTGTAATTTGTCCGAGCTTCAGTACCCTGATCTGTAAAATAATAACACCACCTCCATGGAATAGGATTAGACTTAAGTGACTCATTGGGAACACGATGCCTGACAAAATAGCCACTTGATTATTTGTAGCTGTAAATAAATGCATGAGATCATGAATTAAAGTTATGGTAAACTAATGGCGTGGTGGCCAAATTATAATTTACTAAAAGTTTATTCTACAGACCAGTTATATACTCTCCAGATGATCTGGTATCCTCAGAAGATTTGCTTAAAGTATCTGGAAGAACTGATGCATTGCATATTTCAAAAAGTAATTTCCATGGCTGCCACATTCTTCAGAAACCTAGAGGTCTTCAAAGGTCTTTGAGTTGTGTCAACCAAGTGAAGAGGTGGGGCCTGATTGGTCCCTTTAAGAATCAAGGGTCTACAAAAATGGCTATACCACATTTCCTCAGAGAAAGTGTTTTTGACACAGCCAAATTGTTCCTCATAAAAATCAGTTCTATTCCAACCTACAGACAGACAATTGAGGCTCCAAAATATATCCCAGGTGCAATTACTTTAACAAGGGAAAACTTTAAGGTAGACATTACTGACAGCCCATCAGTATATCCATCAGGGAGAGGAAGTTAATGAAGTACCCCTGGGCATCTAATTGTAAGAAATACCACTCTTGGTGACTCTTCCAAGATAAATTAGTTGCAAAATAGGGCTGCAAATAAATGAATAGTATGATAGACTTGATAGCAGATAGCTTCCAAAATGATAAGTGACAATTTCAGCATAGATTTCTTAGCAGGACCAATTGTCCTTAGACCATTCTGTGTGTGTGTGTGTAATACAAATGCCTGCATGTAAATAATCCAAAGCTGCATAAGTATTCAGCATACAAACTCAAAGGGAATGAAGCTAGAATACAGAGTCTGAAGATTTACAGTAACCTAGGCCATTCCTGCTCTGGTACTACAGTTAGAAATATTCTCGTGGTAAGCATGCAGGAGGATATATATCTTTTTAAATGACATACAAATTGTTTTCTTAGGAAACTATTTCTCCATGGAAATAGCCACTAAGATGCAGGTAATTGGTGCAGAATGAAGGCAGTGCTAATACATATTTTTAAAAGACTATAAAGTAAAAATAAAAAGAATTTGGACCTTAATTGGATTAAAAGGTAAGGAAGAAGGGAAAGAAGAATAATTTTTACCCTGGGAAATTTCACACCTAGATGATTGCTATTACCATCGCAAAAAGAGAAAGCAAGAATAATTTGTTGGGCTGAAGATGAAATCTATAACTAATGGAAATTCCTAACAGGGAAAACAAGCAATTAAATTAGAGTTTTAGGACTCAAAGAATAGAAAATAAAGTCTTCATATCCTTCTTTTATTTCCTATGCTTTATTAAAAAGTTCATATATAGGGCCAGAGATTTAGCTCAGTGGTTCCAGCGCCTGCCTAGCAAGCGCAAAGTCCTGAGTTTGATCCCCGGTAACCACATACAATGCTGGGCGTGGTGACTCAAGCCCACCAGCAATCAGTACCACATACCACAGTGTCTGGCGTGGTGGCTCATGTGAGCCTGTAATCCCAGCACTCAGGGAGGCAGAGACAAGAGGACTGCTGAGTTTGAGGCTTGCCTGGGCTACATAGTGAGCTCAGGGCCAGCCTGAACTACAAAGCGAGACCTTGTCTCAAAAAAAAAAAAAGTTCATATATAAATTAGTGAACACTTCATACCCACCACTTGTATTCTATGACTGATATTTTACAGTATTTGCTTTATCATGTATCCATTGCCCCTACTCATTCATTAACCCATTTCTGTACATTTAACTATGATCATGACATGCCTATCAAATTCAATATTCATTATGATTTCATGTAAATTGAATCCTACAGCCAGATGCACTGATCTTAAACCTACCTTCTTTGAGCTGGTAGATGCACTTACCTACCTGAACCCTATCAACTACAGTTGATAGGGTCACCCAGCACTTTGCTAAGTGTCAACTAAGTGTCACCCAGCACTTTGCTCCTGCTCTTTCCTGTCCTGTTCACTCTACCCTCCAGCAGAAACCACTCTTCTGATACTCCACCCCCTCCACCCTCCCATGAGTGCAAACAATTTACTTTTGCTTATTCTAGAATTTCACATGAACTAAATTTACCGTGGGTTACATAAAAGATTATTAAGGAACTGCAAGATGTCAGCTTCTGAATTTTATTCAAATTGTTTGAATGGGTTTTCTTTGACTAAATACAAAAATAGCTGGGCGTGTGGCTCACACCTGTAATCCCAGCACTCACTTGATTTTAGCCAAAAGGCCGAGAAGAGATAATAATCCCAGCACTCGAGGCAGAGGCAGGAGGATTGCTGAGTTCGATGCTTGCCTGGGCTACATAGTGAGCTCAGGGCCAGCCTGAACTACAAAGCGAGACCCTATCTCAAAAAAAAAAAAAAGAAAAGAAAAGAAAAACAGCAAGAATCAACAAATGGGATTATATCAGACTGAAAATCTTCTTTACAGCAAAAGGATCAATCAGTAAAGTGGAGACAACATACAGACTGGGAAAAAATTTTCCATCTACTCCTAAGACAGGACTAATAATATCTAGAATTTACAAAGAGCTCAAAATAATTAAATTACCTAAAATTAAAGAGCTGGTCAAGAAATGGGCTAGAAAAATGAATAGATACTTCACAGATGAAGAAATACAAATGGTTCGCAACTTTATGAAAAAAATACTCAACATCTCTAACCATTAGAAAATGCAAATTTAGAAAATGCTAAAATTCTATCCTACTCCCGAAAGAATGGCAATTCCTAGGAAATCAAACAATAGCAAATGCTGATGATAAAGGAGCCCTCCTGCGTTGTTGGTGGGCATGTAATCTAGTACAATCATTGTGGAAATCAGTATGGAGATTTCTCAAAGAATTGAAATTAGGAATTCGTACAAGCCAGCTACCCCCCAAAGAGCTTCAGTCATCATACTGCAGCGATAGTGCATATCAGTGTTTATAGCAGCACAGTTCCTGATAGCTAACTCCTAGACTCAGCCTGTATACCCATCCAAAGATGACTGAACTAAAAAAATATGGTATTTCTACAGAATGGAATACTACTCTGCTATAATAATGACAAACTTGAGGCATCTGTAGGAAAATAGACACACCTGGAAATGTAATGTTAAGTGAAATGAGAGACACATACACCTAAGTACAACATGATCTTTCATTTGAGTGAGACAGAGCACAAAGAAAATTATGGATAGAAGGGGTCGAGATGGATCTCATGCAATAGGGAAGTGGCCCAAGGAGATGGGCGGGGGGGAGGAGGAGGGAAGGAGAAATGAGAGGAATAAAGATGTCTCCTGTACAGGAACCTAACAACCCCAGTGGGTGTACACTGCATGCCAGAACATAAGCTAAGACCAGTACGGTCGACAAGGATGAAAAGAAGATGGGGAACGCTGAGGGGAGGGGATAAAAAAACAGAACAGTATGTATATGTGACCACCCCCAACACAACTGTAAACTGCATGAAATGCAAATGTGCTACTATGTTTTTTAAAATATTTAAAAAATATATATTGTTGAACTTAAGACAAAATAAATTTAATGGTTCACTGGAGAAAAGGCCAATTCATGAGTGAGGCAGCACTTGTAACTAGAAGCGATTCAGACAACTTTACTCAGCCACATGAGGAGCAAACTTCTAAGCTAAACACAGGAGAAAATTAGAAAAGTCACCTGACTGCCTACAGCTTGGATCTGCTCACTTGGTCATGGGGTCGCCGGGCTCTTCCTTCCCGGGTCTGGTCCATGGAGGCTCCGTGCTGTTGAACCGATCGGCTGGCTGCCTGTCATCGCCTAAGGCACAGTCAATGTCAAATCTGTTCAAACAATGTTTCCAATTTAAGTTCTCGTGTGCTTAGTTAAGAGCTCTGGGCACACAAACGACCCCACGCCAATGGCCTTTGTATTTTGCTCCGACAATACGTACGTATGTCATATGTGTTTTATTCATGAAACTGGTGTCAGACTTCACACAGTTATGCAACCATCACTGTGAGATTCCAGAACTTTTCCATTACCCCGCTAAGAAACTCCACACTCGTTACAGTCATTCCTCATGCTACTCGCCCAGCTCCTGGGAGCCACGAATTTACCTTCTGTCTCTCTAGAGTTGCCTATTCTGGGCATTTTATACAAGTGGAATCAGTCAGTATTAACCTGCTGTGTCTGCCTTTTTCCAGTTAGCATAATGTGTTCAAGCTCCATCCATGTGACATGGATCAGTTTTTTTTGTTTTGTTTTGTTTTTTGAGACAGGGTCTCGCTTTGTAGTCCAGGCTGGCCCTGAGCTCACTATGTAGCCCAGGCAAGCCTTGAACTCAGCAATCCTCCTGTCTCTGCCTCCCGAGTGCTGGGATTACAGGCGTGAGTCACCACGCCCAGCATTGTATGTGGTTACCGGGGATCAAACTCAGGACTTTGAGCCGGAACCACTGAGCTAACCCTCCAGCCCTGGATCAGTTTTTTCTGTTTATAGCTGAGATATGTCACATTTTGTTTATTCATTACAAGTTCATGAGCATTTAGAGTGTTCCTAGGTTGTTCATTCATTCATTCATTTGCTTTGAGGTACTGGGGATTGAATTTAGGGCCAGTAGACTAAATTACATCCCTCCTTTTTTTTTTAGTTTTTATTTTGAGATAGTCTCACTAAATCACTAAACTACCCAGGCTGGGCTTGAATATGTAGTCCTCCTGTCTCAGTTTCCCAGAGGCCAGGATTACAGGCACAGACCATCACACCCTCTTTCCCCCAGGTTTTTGCTATTAAGAATGATGGTCCCAGGGGCTGGAGATTTAGCTCAGTGGTTCCAGCGCTTGCCTCAAAAGCGCAAGGTCGGGCCGGAGGGTTAGCTCAGTGGTTCCGGTGCCTGCCTCGCAAGCGCAAGGTCCTGAGTTCAATCCCCGGTGACCACATACAATGCTGGGCGTGGTGACTCACGCCCACCAGCAATCAACACCGCATACCACAGTGCCAAGCGTGGTGGCTCACGCCTGTAATCCCAGCACTTGGGAGGCAAAAACAGGAGGATTGCTGAGTTCGCGGCAGCTTGCCTGAGCACCATAGTGAGCTCAGGGCCAGCCTGAACTATAAAGTGAGACCCTGTCTCAAAAAAGCAAAAAAAAAAAAGCATAAGGTCCTGAGTTCGATCCTGGAGACCACATAGAATGCTGGGCGTGGAGACTCACGCC
>PVIC010054454.1:0-11560 GCA_004025085.1 Thryonomys swinderianus | reverse complement strand
CCTTCCCACCTCTTCACATGGGTTGTGTCTCAGAAGGTGAGAGACTCAGCTGCGTCCCCACAAATACACAGATCTGCTTCTCTCAGCAGAACTGGCAGAGCGTTTCCATGTTCAACCTTGTATTCTCTAGAGTCTGCAGGGTGCTGGTGTGGAATAAATGCTTTTGGGTTTCATCTCATCCTGAGCCAAAGCTGTCAGTTACCAGGTTATTCTATACTCTGTCTGTGAAACTGACTCCCACTGTATAATCTTCCTAATCAGTGATTTTCAACCTTGATTCTGAGTTCTAAGCACACAGAAAAGCTTATGGAGATTCAGCAGAAAGGTTTCAAATTACCTGGTCATCTTCGTCTTCTTACTACTTCTGCTCCTCTTCTCTTTGTTTCTTGTTTGGAATTAAATCCAGAGCCACTGCATAAAATGCTTTCCTGATCCCTTTTTGTTTTCTATTTTAAGACAGGGTCTTGGCAAGTTGCTAAATTGCCTTGTCTGAGTTATTACTTGTGATGCTCCTGCCTCAGCCTCCCAGAGTGCTGAGATTACAGTTCTGTGCCACCATCCCTAACTGGTTCTAGTCTTCTTCGAGTCTAAAATTAGATACTAGATTATACCTCTCTTTCCTACTCCTAGGCCCAGAGGGATCTTTCTGTGCATGGGATTTGCTGATATGCAAAGTTTTCTTCTATTACAAACTATAAACTTCATGAGAAGTTAGCATATTTTTATGTTTACTTTTTACTATGGAAAATACAAAGTTACATAAAAGAATAGCATATGCTTTTCATGGATATATCAACTAGCTTCAACAATTTTATTTATGCCATTAGCTTCTATCTTCCTGCTGTATTATTTTTAGCATGATATTTATAAATACTTCAGTATGTATCTGTAAAAGGTAAAATTTATAGCCACAATATTGTTCTTATATTTCAAATAATTATCAATTATTTCTGGGCCAGGGATTTAGTGTAGTGATTCTGGCATCTGCCTTGCAAACTCAAAATCCCCAGTTTGATCCCTGGTATCACATATCAGAATGCTGGGTGTGGTGGGTCACACCTACCAGCAATCAGTACGACAAACCACAATGCCAGGTGTGGTAGCTCACACCTGTAATTCCAACATTTTGGAGGTAGAGACAGGAGGATTGCTGTCAATTCAAGGCCAGCCTGGGCTACATAGTGAGTTTAGGGTCAGCCTGAACTACAAAGTGAGATCCTGACTCAAAATAATAAAATAATAATAATAATTTCTACAAATCTAATATCTGATCAGTATTCACAATCACCCAGTATGTGGTTTTTATTTGTTTGTTCAAATTAGAATCTAAATCCAAAACACTTGAGATCAAGAGATCTCTGAAATAAAAGGATCCATGGAGCCATTACAGACTCTAGCCAGAAAAAAAGACAAAAGAAAAAGACAAAAGCAGGATCTGGGACAAGTTCCCACGACTAGCAGGGGTACTAGGTAACAGTTGAAAATGTCCACTGGACTTAGAACTACAAGAATTTTTGTCAACTTCGAGCAATAGCAAAAAAACAAAAATGAAAACCCCACAAACAAACAAATTTACATTAAACCTACACAGGTGATAGTAAAAGGGGAAGTATCCCATGAAGCTGGGAATGCTTGGGGACCGAAGGACCCTCTGAAAGAAGTCTTTTCTGCTCCCTGATTGGTTGGGGCTCGTAGCCAGTTGTAATATTCTCCCTGCCAGGTGTGAACTGGGATCTCAACCCAATTTAGGCATGCAGAGCACACTTTCCCATTTGAAGCTGTTAGCTGGCCAGCTTCTCTCATCAATCCTCAGGTCTTGTAACTAAGTTTAGGAAATTTCTGATTTTTTTTTTTTTTGAGACAGGGTCTCGCTTTGTATGTAGTTCAGGCTGGCCCTGAGCTCACTATGTAGCCCAGGCAAGCCTCGAACTCACAGCAATCCTCCTGCCTATGCCTCCCGAGAGCTGGGATTACAGGCTTGAGCCACCATGCCCGGCGGAAATTTCTGAATTTTTCTCTTAGCTTTGGTTGATACATCCCATGAATCCTTTTTACTCTAAGACTCTGTCTCTAAGTCTGTTTTCCCCCTTGTAATTCATTAATTGAAGAAACTAGGTCATAAGTACCATAAACTTTCCTTCAGCCTAGTTCTTGCTGTCATATATTATTTTTTAAAGCAAACATCTTTTCTATCAGCTCACTTACAGAAAAATTGTGAGGATAGTATAGAGCTCCCATATACTCCAACCAATTTCTCCTACTAACATTTATACAGTCCAGATTGTGTCCTACAAGAATGTACCAGTTCTGATATATCATTATTAACTAAAGTCCATGCTTTATTCAGATTTCCTTAGTCAATGTCTAATGTGCTTTTTCTGCTCCAACATGCCACATTTCACTTTGTTGCTGAAGCTTTTAAGTTGTAACCATTTCTCAGTAATTTCAGGACTGTTGTCTGAATATTGTTGTTCCCCCACCCCGTGCAATTCATGTGTTGGAATCTTAACCTCGCTCTGTTAGAATTTGGAATTGGGGTGTTTGGGTGGTAATTACATTACAAGAGCTAAGCCTTCATGAACAGGTTGGTGACTTTATGAGAACATACAGGGCATCTTTGGCCATTCTGACCTAAGCAACCTTCTGACCTTTGGCCCTTCTGACCTAAGCACCTAATCTAAGCAACAAGGTGGTTTTCTGTGAACTAGGAACTGGACGCTCAATAGATACTAATTCTGAAAACCTTAGGAAAAATATGAAAATTATAGAAAAAACATAATTCCCAATCTGTTAGATGTCAGATGTGCTGAGTTCATGGTCTCACATCATTGTGGAATGCAGTCATGACATAAAGGAAGGGGTTAGGAGAGTTTTAGAAATAAGGAGAATAGCTTTTGGATTTCCAATAGGGGTCCCAAGGGTTTGACCACTTAAGCTCTTTGTTAGGGGTAATTTATTCAGCAAAATCACAGTATCAGTGCAACATGAGTCAAACTATGTTCAACCTATAGGATTACAAATGTAGTTGCCTAACCAATTTTGATCCAACAGGAAATGAGTTACATAACAAGGGCATGTAGAAAGATCAAAGGAATACTTGGAAAAGAAGGAGAGTAATGTGTCCAGATATTCTGGTCACCTACCTATGCATCTGATGTCTATCTTGGCCTCCTGGACCAAGTGGTACTAATTATAGTTGCTGTTGGCTTTAGAAAGCCATGTAGGACTGTACTGCTTTTCTGTCCTGAGGCCTGGCTTGCTTCAGATTTGCCTCCAGGCCCAATTCTAATGTCTTGTGGTGTGTGTGTGTGTGTGTGTGTGTGTGTGTGTGTGTGTGTGTGTGTGTGCATGCACATGCACACGTTTGTGCATGTGCTAACTGCTAACTTCTTTAGGAGACCATTCTTTCTCTAATTGCATGTTAATTTCTATCTAATTTAGCTGTCTATAATCCCTTGATCTATCTTAGACTTCCAAGCCTCCACAACTATGAGAAAGAAATTTGTAGTTGTTTATAAGCCATCCAATCTGTGGGATTTTGTCCCACAACCTGGACAGAATAATAACAGGTTTTTGTTTTGTTTTGTTTTGTTTTGTTTTGTTTGAGACAGGGTCTCGCTTTGTAGTTCAGGCTGGCTCTGAGCTCACTATGTAGTACAGGCAAGCCTCGAACTCAGCAATCCTCCTGTCTCTGCCTCCTGAGTGCTGGGACTACAGGCGTGAGCCACCATGCCTGGCAAGAATAATAGCAATTTTGAGGCCTTTGGGTTAAGAAAGCTGTAATGTTTCTCCACTGGAATTTTTTTGATGCTTTTCTCATTCTAAAAATAAGAAAATGAGGACCATAATCAAGATCATATCTTTTGCAAGGAAGACCACAGCCAATAGAAATATTTTTATCTCACCATATCAAAGAAATACTCTATCAATGTGATTTATGAATGACGCTGTTTATGTTGACATACTTTCAGTTGTTTGTTTTTAAATTTTTCTCTGTTTTTTGGGGGGAAGGAGGAGATAGATCTTGAACTTCCTTACTTTCTGCTATCAGAAGATGTTTTAGGCACGTCACATATTCCTGCCCCATTACCTGAGTTAGCCACTTCTCCAAGGAGCATTGGTTCCTTTTATTAGAAAGAGGTATAAACCAAGATCTGAACACTAGGTGAGTTTGTTGTTACTAGGGGAATTGCTGATTCTGGGCCCTCACAATTATAGAGTAAGAAAATATAATTGTGTATATACTAGCATATACTTATATGTATATACTTGTATATACTTGTATGTACACATACCTATTAATATTTCTATATTAGCCATCTGTACATCAAGGTAAATATGAATCCATATATTTGCATTAAACTAACCCAGGACATCATTGTTTTGAGGTGGTTTTTTTCATAATATGTGAGTAGATTTAAAGTCAAGTTCAATTTTCAGTGAGACTAAGTAATAATACATTAATAGTAATGTCAATGATAACACTAAAAGACACAATCCTGAACACCATAATTCTGGATAATGACATTATGGACACCATAATTATACATGAAAAAGTGTAGAGAGGATTTATAAGAGAAATAGGGAGGCAAATTCTGAGAAAGATTAGTATATTTTGGTTGTATAGGGTAGTTTTCAAATCATTCAGTTGCGCATCAATTCTGACCCTTTACACATGGCTCCATGCTTGATTTTAAAAATGGCTTCTGTCCAAGAACTAAAAGAATTCAACAAGAATTTAGCAACCTTCAGGACCGAACACTGACTGAGACACATATCCCTCCAGTGCCAGAAAACACATTAAATGGTGAACTTGCTTGTAGGAGAAGACATACTTACATTTACCATAAATCCAATGTTAAAAAGCATTGTTTCACTTTGGCTAATGAATGACACTTTCAAAACTCTTCTCAGTGTTTTTAGCCAAATATACACAATTCATTCTTCATTGGATATGAAAATTCTGGAGCTCATATGCTCATTTATGAGTCAATGCCTGGAAAAGCATTTTCTACTTCCAGCAGTATAAATACTTATTAAAAGCTTTGATGGTTATTGAAGAAGAAGATGGATTTCAAATAAATATCCAAACCATAATAACTGATTTGGAATTAAGTGTGGTCAAGTGTTAAAGTGCTACTAATAAGCTATTTTTAAAAAAGTTTCCCTTCAACCCAAATATTAGGCAGAAAACCCAGACTGAATTAGCCATGCAATATGGCAGCAACAAATTTTAGTTTGAAAATTCATTTTGTTTTATATCAGAATTCCTTCTGAACAAAGACATTCCAGTAACTTTCCCTGAACTAAAACTAAAATAGTTCAGTATTTTAGAACTGAAATTAGTGGCTTCAACAATAGTCTCATGTACAGTTGGTCCAGTTGCTTGACGTTAGCGATGGCATCTCTGCCCCCCTCAGAGGATTAATCTGGGAAAGGTGATGCCAGGAGCACCTCCTGTGCCCTGGGGACCCTGAGGCCTGATGAATGCAGCTGGGTCATAGACCCTGAAGCTTTACTGGAAGTCAAGAATGGTTATGTTTGTTGTGTGACTGGTATGTTCTGCTTTGCATGTCTCAGCATCTTAGCAGGTTGGTATTCTCCCCGTTTAACAGATGAGCAACTGGGGACCTGCGGAAGCTGAGTTCTAAGGTCCCATTCCTGTGTCCGGGTGAGAGCTGGGCTCTTTCTTGGCATGGACAGTTGCTTACAGGCTGTGACTTCACACCCAGCCCTCTCACGCAGCAAACTTGCTTCCCTTGGTGAAATCAATAGACTGTTGGTTTGGGGAATGTTCCAGATCGAGGAGGCAGAGTTGGTGAGGGATCAGAAGTCCCACAGAGCCCCGGCCTTGCGGTAGAGTAGCCATCTGTTTCCCACCCCATCAGAAAGTAATGGTCTGAGGTCATCTGAATTTACCCTCAAACACCCCAGGTAACCTAGAGAATTTCTATCTCCCATCCTTCCTCAATCTCCCTTTTATGCCACAGTTTCACCCACAATTCGTTTCTTCCCGTTTCCCAGGCAACTTCACTGTCTCCTGTGACTTCGCTAACACCAAGCCCACCGCTGGCCCCTCAACTCCACCACTCCTAAAAGTAAATCCCACCTTTTCTCTCCTTCACCAGTGCCCTGGGACGGGGCAGCCTCTGAAGCCCAACTTGCCTATTTCCCCCCTAACCTCCGTCCCAGGCTCTTTGCTCTGTGCATAACCCAGGACAAACCAAATGCAGTTTCTGTGTCGTAATTTAAACCCTGCTAAGGTTACAAAGCCTACGCCTCCCAGGCCTGCAGATCACCGCGAATTCCTGCTGATTCCAGACTACACGTGAGCTTTTACTCACAGGCCACGACTCAGTCCAGATGCTGGGCTCATTTTCGGCCCCGCCCCCGAGTACGGCCCAACTGCCGAGAAGCTTTCAGTTTCCCAAGGGTCTCGGAGCTCCCGGAGCGAAAGCCCCACCCGGCTTGCTGACTGGCGCTCCAGCCGCACTGCTCCGCCCTACGCTCCTCGGTCCCGCCCTAGGTCCCTCCAGGCATTCGCTCGGGCCGCCCCGCCCAGCCCCATATTGGTCAGCGTGAGAGCCGTGGAACACGTGGGCGTCCGGACTGGGAAGCGAGAGGTTTCAACTATGGCAGGGGGCCGGAAGTTGGGGCTGGCGGAGGCCTTAGCCTTGGGGTCCGGCTGGCGACACGCCTGTCACGCGCTGCTCTACGCGCCAGACCCGGGGATGCTCTTCGGCCGCATCCCGCTGCGGTACGCCGTGCTGGTGAGAGGGCGCCGGGCTGCTCCCGCCCAGGCCCCGCGCCCACCCCTGGGGCGCCCGGCCAACCTTCCCTTCCTTCCCCGCAGATGCAGATGCGCTTTGATGGGCGCCTGGGCTTCCCAGGAGGCTTCGTGGACCCACAGGACAGCACCCTGGAGGACGGACTGAACCGTGAATTGCGCGAGGAGCTGGGCGAGGCGGTCTCCGCCTTTAGCGTGGAGCGCGCTGACTACCGCAGCTCCCACGCTGGGGCCAGGCCGCGCGTCGTGGCGCACTTCTATGCCAAGCAGCTGACGCTAGAGCAGCTGGAGGCTGTGGAAGCCGGAGCACCAAGAGCCAAGGACCATGGGCTGGAGGTGGGGCCAGCTAGGGGCCCGCCGGGTACCCAGGCTCCCTCCTCACCCCGGGGGTTCCCTCTCCAGGGAAAGCCTCCCTAGCCAGGCTCCTTGGATGCAGGTCGTCGTGGCCCCCAGACCTTGCAGTCTTCCGCTTTCTAGGAGTTTTTCAGGTCTTGATCATGTTCAGTCTGGATAATGTCAGCCTGGTCTCCCTAGGAAGTGCTCCTGGTCCCAGCTTTACTGGCCCAGAGTCTTTCTAGAACACAGTCATCCTAGCCTCTCTGCTGATCTCTGTTGATAGTATGCTGGGAATGCATGGCAACCCATGTGCTTAAAGTTATTTGGACCCCAGTTTATCTTGGCTAGAAAATAGGGCCCAAATACTTAGGACTAGAGTAACAGGGAGAAAGATTATTTGTGGTGGTTTTCAAACTTTGGTAAGTATGGGTATCATGGGCAGGGTGTGTATTAAAGAGCAATTACTGTGCTCTCTTTGGTAGGTCATAAACTAAAACAGTACTGGGGACTACTGCTCTGTTTGCTGGTTTGGGGATGCGATGGGGGGGGGGGGGACCTAAGAATTCTGTTTTTTATGAATTTCCAAATGGTTCTAATAAAGCCCCTGTGAGGTCCGCATTTCAGTACCAGTCTAGGACCTTCCTGCACCTGGTGGCAGAGCCACTAGAGGTTTCAGGAAGTGACGTCCTAGGTCCTCTGCTTCAGGGGGATGGACCCACTAGCCCTCGCTGCCATATGAGCCCAGGGCCATGTTATGCTCGGTTTTGGGAAGTTTAAGCCATTAAATCCTTTGCAGAGGATTGAGGTAACATGAGGAGCTACTTGGAATCCCAATGCTTACTTACTGTCTCCTTCCTTTCACAGGTGCTGGGCCTGGTGCGGGTGCCCCTGTACACCCTGCGGGACGGTGTGGGGGGCCTTCCTGCCTTCCTGGAAAATTCCTTTATTGGTGCTGCCCGGGAACAGCTACTAGAAGCTCTCCAGGACTTGGGACTCCTAGAATCTGGCTCTGTCCCAGGCCTTAAGACACTAGTTCATCAGTAAAAGTGACCCTCTGTAGACTCCTAGAACTTGAGATTAGGCCCTCTATTTGGGAGTGGGGTGGGGTTCCTTCTGACCTGATAGATGATAGATGTTACCACATTAAAAGTGGGAGTTGTGTATGTGATGTGTTGTGGGCAGAGGGGTCTCCCAACCAACTCATGGCATCAGGCAGAAATCCAAAGCTCAAGCAGAAGCCCTGGTAGAGTCTCAGTCTGCCTCTGCTGTGCCTGTGTGTACAGTGTGGAACCACGTGCATGGACATGTCCAGTCGGTGATCACACATAGTTTGACATGCCCCCTTCCCAACATGTCTAGTTTAACCAGGAAGTGGCAGTTATCATGCCTGCTTTGTCTCCTGTCTTCCTAGGGTGGAGCTTCTGAAGCCAAGCCTGACCTTCATGACTATTCTGTAGGTCTGGCCCTGTCCATGTGCCAGCAATGGATCCTCTGTGCCTGACAGTGCCCCCATCCTTACCTGAGAGTTCACCCAGAGGTGGGCCCCTGAAAATGGGAGGAAGTCCTGATCAATCTCCACACCCTTTTCTTCCCTCAAAAGTTAGCATAAGAAGATGGCAAGGTCTTCTTGGCTTTCCCTTGGATCTGAGACTTGTGAGTCTTGGGACTTCCGCTCCATGGCTTTACCCTTGAGTAACCTTAGTCTCTAGGGAATCAGGAAGGCACTGGCTTAGCCCCTGGTCACCCTTCTTGACTGGACCTCCATGCTCTCTAGTGTTTTCAGGAGGTATTGGTTATGCACCTACTAAGTTCCAAGTCCAAAAAAGGGATAGAGAGAGGGTAACAGAGCCCTTTCTTTTCAAGACTCCAGAGCAAAGTGGTGGGCAAACAGTTCTTAAAGACCAGACAGTAAATACTTTAGGCCTTCTGGACCACGTGGTTCTCATGGCAACACCTTAACTTTGTCATGTCATAACTACCTGTGCAATATGTAAATTAATTTGTGTTACTGTGTCCCATAGAAACCCTAGTTTAAAAAAAAAAAGTGATTAGCATCTGGACTATAGTTTCCTAAAGTCAGTTATAGAGGGGAAAGTAAGATTAATAACAATTATTATGTTGTTTACTCGTTAAATTGCTATAAGGCAATAAATAAGTTGACATGGTACTGGTTTAATATTTTTAATTTTTAGATGGGCCGGTCTGGAGGGCTCTCTCTTAAAAACAAGCTGAAGAACACGAAGTAGGGTATAGAAGAGAAGAGCGTGTATGAAGGCTCTAGAGTGGGAAAAATGTTGGCAAAAAAATTGACACTGGAAGAAACAACCATATTAGCATATTTCAATATTTTATAGATCAGAAATTTTTATGGGGTCTAGCTGGGTAGTTGTTTCTTGGAACTGTGATGCAGATCCCTTGAAAAGTCCAGGTGTCAGTGAGCTGGACGGTGAGGCCTGTCTGGAGAAACCAACCTAGCAGGCCAGGCACCTTGGTAGGATGGCTGGATGGCCGGGCTGCACTGGGCAAAGCTCCTGCACTGTGGTTTCACCAATGTGTTGATCTAGGATGATGAAATTCCTACAGAACTCTGACTTTCCCAAGAAACATCCTGGCAGATGAAGGAGCAAACTGAAGGGCTTCTGATCTGGCCTCAGAAATTGTCATGTAAATTTTGCCATACTCTGATGGCCAAAAAAGTCATTTAAGGCCGTCCAAGACTTAAGGCTAGGAGAAATAAAGGCCCTCATCTCATGGGGTAGTGAATGGTAGTGCAGAGAACTGGCAAAGAATTTATAACCCAATATGACTCACTGTAACATGGTCTAGAGATGGGAAAAGGCCAGTATAATTAGACATTAATAAACTGGGTGTTGAAGCAGAGGAACTAGGTGAGACTGATGGTACTGGGCCTTCCAGCCATGGTGTGTGTTTCATAGGACTCCGTCCTGGTGTGGGGGACACAAGCAGAAAAGGTTACGAGAAGTGACAGAGGGAGCTACCTCAGTTCATATGGGAGAGAGGGGTGACCTGGCCCAGGACAGGGACAGCAGAGATGGGCAGAAAGGGACATGGGAGTGAGAGGTCATGGTGGTGTCACGAGCCTGCTGATGGACGGTGTGGGAGGAGGGATGTGAGGAGGAGTCTCAGGTGATGTTTTATATCTGGTATTAAGAGACTCAAGTCAGTGAAGGAAAAGCTGATGAACAGGAAACAATTTGAAGGGGACAAGTTGAAGATAGGCAAGCAGGATGTGTGGTGACAAATTCATGCATAATCTGCATAAAAACTGTCACGAGGTCATTAGGGAAAAGAGGAGGCCAAATAGGACCTTGAGGAAGCAGCCACAAGAGTGAGCGGAGGGCTAGGAGGTGAGAACTAGAGGAAGCTGATGTAAAGTGGGGACGGTGCCGGGTGTTCGTGAGAGTTTCAGTGAACAAGGACAGACGGTCCATTGGCTTTATGAGCATGAGGTTTTTGATGACTTTGCTGGGAGTGGATGGCAGGCTGGACTTGATTAAGTAAATGAGATATAGGGGCATAGATATATAAACAATTGGCCCTAGAGGCCCATGACGTGATCATTGGAGGAGGCTCGGAGGCCAAGAGCAGTGTGTCAGATGGGAGATTCCTCTTGTATATGCAGATGCAGGGCTCACAGTGGAGAATGGGAAGGGACAGGAATGGAGGATTATTGAAGGGAACTCGGGGAACACAGGCTGAGGAAAGGACTGGCGCCTCGGGTAAGAGAGGCCACAGGAGAAGAGGTAAGGAGGCAAGTGTAGAGGGCGAGGGTGGTGAGACGGATGGCAGGACGGTGAAGGTGATTCAGCCTCTTCCGGCAGAATGGGAGCATCGGAAGTCTTCACGCACCTCGGTTTGCAGACGCAGGCTGAGGACACAGCGCTGCGAGCGTGAGCGGGTCAGCGGAGAGCAGGAGCCCGGCGCTCGGCTGTGTGATGTGACGGGACGCCGTACACACGTTTCCCTCACTGGCGTCCAGAGACTTCCATGGGGATACTGCAGAGGGGGATTCTGCAGTGGACGACAAGCACAGGGGGGTGAGGTAGTTCAGATGATTCACATCAGAAAGTAAACCGAAGTGCAGTGGAATCTAAGGTTTACAATTTCCATGATGGGAAATAAGGTGACAGTTAAGTTTGGAGTGATTAGCAAACTAGAGGTCTTGATAAGAAAAAGGGTCCAGCATGGGGGCAGGTTGGGGAGAGGACGCCTATGTGAGCCACAGAGGAATGTTTTAGGCATTGAGAGGTGGAGCGAGATGGAGAGTCAAGGCCCAGGACAGGACAGGACAGGAGGGCTGGGGAGGCCCAGGGGACGAGCTGCAAAGGGATGAGCTCCAGGCTGCCGAGGCCAGAGGGTGGGATGTGCACACAAGTGGGAGCTGAGGTGTGCACCAGGAGGCCACATCCTTGGTGA
>PVIC010054453.1:0-11445 GCA_004025085.1 Thryonomys swinderianus | reverse complement strand
GGAGGCAGAGGCAGGAGGATTGTTGAGTTCCAGGCTTGCCTGGGCTACATAGTGAGCTCAGGGCCAGCCTGAACTACAAAGCGAGACCCTGTCTCAAACACACACACACACACACACACACACACACACACACACACACACACACAGAAGGTATCTGAAGCCTGAAAAACAGGTTTTTCTAATTGGAAAAGAGACAGATGGTATTGGATAGGGAGATAATGCAAGGTCTTTAGAACATTCATGAGGACCAGGAAAAAGAGTAGGACAGTTCACAGGGAACATATTTCTGTGATACCCTGTACCATTACAACAAAAAAGAAATGTGATTTCCTCTTCAGTTTCAAAACCTTGCATTTGGTTGTTAACTATCAGATATGATGGATTTAGATGATCAAGGATTTTTTCTTATATACAGAATATATAATAGTCAACATTGTTGGTCCAAACCATGTTTTATCCGAAATTTAAGAACTATAGAGAATCTAGAGTGGAAAAATGCACACAATGATATTTATCACAATTCATGTGTTTTTGTTTTGTTTTGTTTTGTTTTGTTTGTTTTTTGAGACAGGGTCTCGCTTTGTAATTCAGGCTGGCCCTCAGCTCACTATAGCCCAGGCAAGCCTGGAACTCAGCAATCCTCCTGTCTCTGCCTCCCAAGTGCTGGGATCACAGGCTTGAGCCACCATGCCCGGCACTGTGGTATGTGGTATTGATGGCTGGTGGGCATGAGTCACCACGCCCAGCATTGTGTGTGGTTACCGGGATCAAACTCAGGGCCTTGCGCTTGCAATGCAGGCGCTGGAACCACTGAGCTAAATCTCCAGCTCACAATTCATGTTTTTTCATTGGTAATTTTATCTGTAGTTAGGACATAACACTGATCAGTTCCTTTATGAAGTATTATTTGAGAAGATATTAATAGATGTCCTGAAGCAAAACATGTTTCAGTAGCAGAGTTATGATAAATAATTTTGGAATTCCCCAAGAATGCCAAGTACTAATGCTATAAGGCTCTTTAACTTCGTTATTGCAAATTTTTTTTCTTTCAAAGCTCCCTAGTAAAATCCTTAGAACAGTTTTTGACCAATTTATCCAATTAAGTTTATCAAATGGTGGTCTTCTATTTTATCTTCCCATCACTAGGAAATAGCATCCAAGCAGCTAAACATATTCATTTCTTTGCTACTTAATGTTTGTTGTTGGAAGTTAACAAAAGGAATGGATTTTCTGTGCTCCTTCTATTGAAAATGACATTTTATAAAATGACCTTCAGCTATTATTGAGAAAATGATTTCAATTTAAAGTACTTTGCAAAAAGATGGTTGTCCTGTAACCCAGAGTGGCCTGCTTTTACTTCTGTTGAAGAAAGGACAAAGACACAGAGAGGAGCAAGAGCGTGCAATGAAAATTTGAAAAGTAATGTTTTGAATAATAAAACTCAGTGATATTTTCTAGAGGGAACATGAGTATAATAAAATATAAAGGATGAATACAAAAATTACAGAATTTCAGATGACCCGATGTGACTCATGTAATAAAATGAAGTCTAGACAAACAAAAGTACATCAGACTCAGAAGGAATGTATTGCTGGGATAATATATTTTAAATATTGTCATCACAAAACTTAAGTGTGTGTGGTGGTGGCTATGCAACTAGCTTGTTACTCATTTCACTATATTATGTTATATATATGTATATATAAACACATCACAAAAACCATAAATATGCACATTTTTGTCAATCATGTCACCATTTTTTTGAGATAGCAGATGGTTGCAAAGTTTTTCCCACGTTTTCACGCAAAATTTCATTAGCCAGCTTGTGTCTGTGTTTGCTAAGGGTTTCAGGTTTAAATCTTCAGACACTGGCAGACCACATGTATAGCAGTACAAAAATACAAAAATCATAATCACAGAAGACAAGGCTCTGATATGTTTATGTAGTCCATCTTTTAAATCCTCCTCTACACAGTTCAGAATTATTCCACTATGTTGTTTCTATAATCAAACGCTATACATCAACATCGCCAGCATATGGCTGGACAGTTAGCTCCACAGTGCTGCCGCCTCTCTTGCAAGTGCAAACTCATGGACAGAAAAAGAGAAAGAAAGGGAAAGAAAAACAAAGACCATCAGTGTGAGCTGGTGGAAGAAAGCTTCCAGGAACAAAAGGCTTGGGCTCAGCATTTACTTGCCTCTCATTTCCCCAGAAGATCTGTAACTTTACCTGAAACACATTATTTTCTCTATGAAAAAATATGATAAAGTGTATAACATAGTTCCCAGATGGCAAAGATATTTAAAACAGTGCATATGATAAATGTAACAACCATAGCTTTGGAAACTCTTAAATGTAATACATTAGCGATGATTGTGATCCCAAGAGAAACAATTGTCCAGGAAAGAGAACATAATAAATGAAGACAGAACATTGAGTCTGAGTTCTGCTTCTGTTTCTTGCTCGGTGTGGGCCTCTGCTTCAGTGTCTATAAATGAGGGGATCCCAGCGTTCTCTTATTTCAAGTGAGATATTTATAATACAACCACACCATGAAAAATATTTTAAGGATTGGATTGCTAGGTATAACTCAACTTTATGATCCCTAAAGGTAGGTGGAAATCAGATTAAAAGCTACAAATAAAATAATCGAGCGGAACCGTAATTGATTTTTATCATTTGAAATTCTTTGTTACCCACAGTACAGCTTTATGATTAAGAAGTAGCTCAAAACTTACAAAGATGCTCTACATACATTTTAACAGCTTTAGTAACCACAAAAATCCACCCTTGCTTTTCAAATTATTTCTTGCACATGCGCGTGCACACACACACACACACACAGAACTCAAACACACAAAAGCATATGTTTTCTCTTACTCTTACATGCTGCCAAAAGGAGTCTGCTCTCCTGAGACACAGAGCAAGAGGTAGCCTGTTGTAGTTTCAACAGAACACCCCCGAGATATTTAATTTCCCCAGGCCTTCCTGCAGTCTGGTGCAGTCCACACAATCACACCTTACTGCACAGGTGCCTCATATGTTCTCAGCGTGGACAACAGCTGTCTAAGTTTTGTTTTTGTTTTTTGTTGTTGTTTTTGAGACAGGGTCTCGCTTTGTAGTTCAGGCTGGCCCTGAGCTCACTATGTAGCCCAGGCAAGCCTGGAACTCAGCAATCCTCCCGTTTCTGCCTCCCGAGTGCTGGGATTACAGGCATGAGCCACCATACCCGGCAACAGATGTCTAAATTGTGCACACTGTACTCTCGCCACCAGAGGCTGTGGCCAAGATTGACAGGTCTCACTGGGGGACAACTGTAGGTCCACAATGCGACCCAGAGTGTTATCAGTCTTACTCTTCTCATGGTAAAGGAATCAGAGCTACTTTCTTTAAAGGAATAAAATTCAGAGGGTATAGAAACACTGGTTTGGCCTTGTTTTTTGTTTACTTTCCATATCTGTATATATTCTGCTCTTGAAGATTTTCTTTACTGATGGGATTTTTTTCCCCTTCATTGACTTAATTGGTACATTTTAGAAATACATTATGGTCACATTCCTCACTGAAACGTACATGATACATCTTATTTCTTATTTTCTCCCATTCCCTTCCCTCCCTTCAACTCCAACTTCCCTGTATACATTAGCTTTGTTTCTGTTTTTTTCTTTTTGCCATCAAATTTTTTCTTTCCCTTCTTTGTTTTCCCCTGTGTCCCCCAGCTCCTTTTCCCCTTTGAACATTTTCTTCCTATTTCACAATACAACATATTTGATAGGTATTGTAAAATAGGAGCTCTTGATAATAATTGTAAAGTAAAATAGCTTTCTAATTCCTGCTAGCCATACCACAGTACAACACTTTTGAATCTATGTACACCATCCTTGGGTTTCAGTGTGAGATCAATTTCTGAGAATATGCAAGGCTGTGGGTGCAAATCAAAACAAAACAAAACAAGTCCTGTTTTCATTGCATCTCCCATGTTTATGCCATTATTATCACAAATACTAATGTGGAAATAAATACATACCCTTCTGCTTTCCTTTCATTTCCTTCTTAGTCTCGATGACATTCTTCTGGACAAATCAATGTATCCCCAGCCTGCCTTCTTCTAACCATACATGCTGGTAAGAGGACTTCACAGAGATGCCTATTCTAGGTCCTCATTTTGCGCAGGAATTCGAGGCACTGTCTTTTCTGGGGATCATGGCAGACCTGCCTGAGCCTGTCTATTGAAGCCGTAGGATGAGGCTTCTCAGGAAATGATGGTAGGGGACATGGAGAAAAAAAGTTGCACACACACAAACACCACCTAGTCTATTGTCCTACAATTAAGGAAATAAAAAATTTGTGATGTGAGATAAAACTTACAGCAAGAACGTGTGATATAAATTCAAAAGGGAACTTATCTTTATACACTAAATCCTTAAAGGAGCTCATACACTTCTGCAAAAATCTTTCAGGCCCTCTGGAGATTACAGAAATATATATTGAGATGATGAGATAAAGTCTTCAATAACTGCTGTTTTCCCATTCCCCTACCCACCTTACAACTCTGTCCCCATAATCATAAGCTGTTTCCTTTTTTACTATCAGTCTTTCTTTCCCCTCATTGTTTACCCTGACTCTTTTCCCTCTGAATATTTTCTATTTTACAATATCTATCATAGATTCTAGAACTCATTTACATCTTCAGATTCTCACACCAAGAACAGATATGGTATTTACACATCTGTGACCTATTTATTTCATTTATGAGTATGTCCACAACGTATGTCTATTTGAGTTTAAGTAACTCAAACTTACCACTCTTTGTGAGAGACTAATATTCCATTTTGGAGGAAGCAGAAACAATGAGAATTAACGCATGTCATATATTGGTACAAATACTCAATGTTGGGTATGATCATGACATGTACATAAAATATAGCAATTAGGGATTTAATTTAAATTTTTTAAATCTTATGTAACTGTTCCATGAAATCTGAATAAAAAGTATTATTTTAATTAATGTATGATTTTAGAGCTTCTAATATTAAATATATGAAGCAACTCAAATTATTTTGAGAAGTAGATATTTTCCTTATTATTACTTATTATTTCACCACTACATAAACTGGGAAAAATAAGAGAACAATTTATATTTCAGTATCTCTTTTATTGCATCTTCTGAGGCCAGTGAAGCCACTAGATACATGTAGCAACCAACAAATCTGTATTCATATAACCATAATTATAAAAGTCTACTAAATGAAAAAGAATTAGTATAAATAAAGATAATGCTTAAAAAGTTGGTATGAATAATAACAATACTAAACATGTCACTTTTTTATAGTTGAAAATATTGATAGTACACTGTTTGGGTATATATTTTAATTTAGTATATCATTAAAATAAGTGTTACCTATTTCTTTTTATTTCACTTAACATATCCACTAAAAAGTTTTATATTTCTATTGGACATTGTGGATTAGAAGGCATTCATTCAAGTGTTTATAAATTTAGGTTCTCTGATAATTATGAAGACAATTGAAGTTTTATTGCCTAAAAAAGATTAATTTAAAATGCCTTCCACACATGCTACACCATAGATAATGCTTAAGGAAGATGAGTGCAACAGGCAGTTACAAAAGGACAAAGACTGTATGGGTCCATTTCTGTGAGATCTCTGGTGCGGGAAGAATATGGAAACAGAAAGCACTTATTTATTTTTAATACCATGGATCGAACTCAGAACTCTATGTTTGCAAGGCAGGAACCAGAACCACTGAGCTCAGTCCATAGCACCCTCCAAACTATTTTAGGCAAACCATCAGTGACGTTAGTATGGAAATAATCCAAATAGTTGGCATAAAATCCTCACCCAATGGCTTTTTTCCATAAGTTTCCCATACATGCACAATCAAACACAAAAATCAAGAGCATATTGTTTAGAATTCATGACATTTGTTCAAAAAGTCTCAGAATATATGAATTTCTTGTAAGAAATCAAAATCAAAAAGGGAAAAAATGAGAATCAAGATATGTCACGTACAGGTACAAGTACTCAATGTTAAATCTGATCAGACTGTATGTATAAAATGTACCAATAAAATCAATTAAAAATTGTTCATGAATAATGTATACTTCAAACTTTACTCCTCGATTTTCCTTAAAGTCTAATTTCTGAACTATTAAATGGAAGCTAGAGGCCACTGCATTTGCTACAGATTAGAAATATGAATTAATCAAAACAAACAAAATGAAACACCATCATTTCTAGTGTACTTCTTTTTGAATTCAACTTCAAGGTGAGAATTATTTACCTCTGCCACATAAATCCTTACAATTAGAGTGTAATTAATAATGACAACTTCCTATTGAAGTAAGTGTAATCACTGTTTGATGAGGTTGTGAAAAATGTCTTTGCATGGAGAACCAGTAAGATGTATGTTATACAAATAAAAACCACACACTTCGTGACCATGAATTATAATTTGAAATATTGAAAGAATTCTGAATCAATAGATATAATATTCTTGATTAACTCTGAAAGAATAAAAGGAGATACATAAAAACAAATAAGTATGTCACTGATTGAACAACTATACAATATAAAAACCTTTCTCATAAAATGAGATTTCTCATTAGTTGCTAGCTAAAATCTAGCATTACTGCTCTTATAGCTAATAAACATGGACATAAAACACAAATCTACAGAACAAGACATGATTTTCTGGCAAAGAAAATTCAGGTGGAAAATAATGAGTTTATGCCTATTCATGCCATATCAGGTGATATTTCAACCTTAAGAGGCCTAAAATCTCAAAATTCTGTGAAATTGCATTTTGTATACTGATTTCTTTGTTCATGCTTTGAGGAAAGGAACAGAATATGACATATCATGTTGCATGCCAGTGAGTTGTGCACTGACTCTGTCTTGACTTTCCATACTAGAGCCAGAGTAACCCGACTGCAAGCTAGGTTCAAAGTAGTGCTTGTGTTAGTTTATAGATTTAGGGTGGATTGTCCCATGAAATTGGTTAACTGCTCAGTAGAAATGTAAAAAAATTCCAGAGGAGGCCGATAGTTGGCTTGGTTATAGGGTGAAATGTTTCCTTTTTTTCTCATTTTTTACTATCTGGCTCTCTTCTTCAACCTTCTAATTTCCTGTCTTTCAAAATTAGATTTCAGATCTACTTGCTAGAGACACTGGTGAGTGGCCTGTCCTCTGTCCCTTTCTTCCTCTCCTGCTCTTCCATAATATTGTTTTCCTTTTTCACAAAAGGGGAAATGAGTTTACATAAATACCTTAAAGTACTGAAGGTTCTGAAGTTGGTGATATGAGTTATCAGAATTCTGGTCAGAAATAAAATCAGGTTTTTTAGAAAGGCTTAAAGATTTGGGGTTTTGTTTTTTGTTTTTCGAAAAGAAAGCCCTATGGCTTCTGGCTACTAGCACTTAAATCTTAACTCATATACCAATTTCCTTTCCATAATGTTAATGTTATGCCTGGACACTGTAAGTGGCCTCAAAGTGTGAAAATAGCTTCCCATCAGGAGAATAAAACTCAAGGGTAAGGATTATTAAGAAGTAAAATTAAGTATTAACTTATTAATATGTATTAGACATTTAGAAAGAACATCAACAATTTCATATTAGTTGGGTGCTTGCTTACAAAACTTAGAATATATTATCCTAAATGGACTAAAATGGAAAGACCAAAGGTATGGTAAAAATAATCTCTACTTCAATTATCACACCTAAATACTAAGAAAATAAGATACCAATGTAACAGAATTTTAAATATATAGAGTGCTTAGAGTATTCATCAACATCGTACATCTGATGTGTAATTGCTTACAAAATCTAAAAGATAACCTCAGAAATAAAAACCTATGTGAACTTCAATTAAAATGTCAATAGAAATCTACAACAAAAATTATGTTTGCTTCAATTGTCAAACCCAGGGCATTCCTCACGCACAACAACTGTTGTGTTCCAGACACAAATATCGTTCATATTAATAACATGTACGTTTTGTTTTCCTATCCTCTCTTGTAGGGATCAGTTGATATCTTTTTGGTTCTCCTGCAGTCATAGTAGATCTTCGGAATGCTGTGCCTGCTTATGTAACTGTCAGCTCTTAAGTGTGCTGTGTAATTTTTGGCATCGTTCCATGGGAAGAAACATTTTATTTTTCCTCTACTGTAAGTGACTCTTCATGAGTTCCACTCTCAGTTCTCTAAAAAAATTTCTCTGTGGTATCTTGAACATATTTTCTTTGTAAACAGCAAGTCATTTATGTCACACATGTTTAGGATCAAGTAACATGCAAACATTGGCCACTGCTTTGTGTTTGAGGTAACATCAGAGTTGCTGCATAACTCATCAATATCTGTTTTGCTTCTTTTGCTGTTGTTATAGAATGTTTCAAACTCGAGCTTCTGTTTTGTCAAGGTTTCCCTGTCAACATTTCTGTTGTGGGACAGTGTTGGCATCAACAGTAGCAGTTTGTTTTTCTTTTCTATAATATGAGGTCAATGTAGTTATTGTTGAATCATGCAATATACAAATTGTAATATACAAATCTATGTTTGTAAAGATTGTAATATGCAAATGCTTGTATATATACAAATTGTAACATACAAATCTATGTTTTGAAATTTTAATATTTAATGTCTGCTTTGTTTCTGCATACAATTTCTAAACTGGTAAACCTTTGCTCTGTCAGCAGATGTGACATCAATTGAAAACTGCTAAACCAATTGTTGAAGGTCTCATTTCAATTAATTTGGGAGATGGGAGCAAAAGTATGTGCACAACAGCATTTGGTTTATTACTAAACAGATAAGGACCTGGTGGCTGGGTTCCAGGATAAATTTCTAAATTGAAAGCGTAATAAGTCTTTGCATCCACAAGAGCATAAATTTTTTATAATATATTTTGACCCATCACTTTTTCATACATCTTTACATTTCTGCAATTAACATGAGAAATCTCTGCTAGGTTTAGTATACCTATGAATGCCTTCCATTCACCCAATGAGATATCATAATAAAAGCATTTTAAAATATTGCTATTGGTACATAATGTTTAACCTGTACTCCAGACTTTGTTATTTTATATCTTGTAACATCTTGTTTGTTATAATTTACAACACAGAATGACAGTGCTGGAATTCTGTCCAATTCTGTCCAATAACCTCTGCCTAGATCCTCTTTATATTTTCAGACCTAGCTCTAACATTTGATCATTCCATTTAGTTATGTGACTATTTTGCAGCAATTTGACTAGTCAAGTACACACTCACATCTGTATTTTCTTCTTCATTTAAATTAAGGTCTTCATTGCCTGTGTCTGTATCAGTCAATTCTTGCTTCTTTTCCCTGTCACTGGAACTTTGACTCAGATGGCTAATGTCAAAGTTGGCAGATGAATCATCATCATCATCATCATCATCTTCATCATCATTGACCCACACCACTTTTTGTTATGAAAATATGTGTTTTACTATAATGGATCATCTTCATCATCCATGCATGAGTAATCTGATGATTCATTTTTGTTATCCAAAATTTGAAAATCTGGTTTTTCATGTGCCATTATACTGAGTTGGGCAACTTCTATCAATTTCTTTTTTTAAAAACCCAAAGGAAAACTTAAAATAAAACAAATCCTAGAGTGGTATGGGTGTGTTATATCCTCTGTGATGCTCAGGTAAACATACACAAAATCTGTTAAAGCATCACATGGGTGAAAATCGCAGTTTGACAGTTTTGCACACCTGTACACATTTTGTGTTCATTCTATCAGGTGGGTAAACACAAAGACTGCTTCCTGTATCACACAGGGAAACAAACGGCAATGTACAGCCAGCTCCTCTTACACTAAGGTAAAAATTTTCAGTGGAAAAATAAGGAATGTGTTTGTGAAACAATATTATTCTCAAAGGGCTTTAGTACACAATTAATTGTGCTGATTTTTGCTTTCTGATGTTGTGAATTAAATCTGGACCTATTTGGTGGAACATGTAAGTATCTCCTCTTTTGAGAATCACAACTGTTATGCAGTTTCTTTGTAGTGTTCCATTTATTGCTTTGTGCTTAGAACCCTGCACTATTTTTCTCTAGTTAGCTGACTTCACACACATTGAATAATCTCCTTCTGTAATTCTCCTGACTCACTTACTACTCATTGCTCTATTTTAGAAGTCTAGTTTCACAGTTAACCCTTTTACATCTGTCCACTAGCTGTAGGAAAGCAGCTTTTACATGGGAGTGATAAGGGAAGATGGTAAAACACCCTGAAGTTCACAAAAAGGGTGACCTCCCCAACAAAGAACTAAGGAGCACAAAATGTCAACAGTACGCTGAGGAATAATTTTACCCTTAGCTGTACTTTGGAATTAATTAGAAAATTCTACAACAGTTCTGGAAATATTAATGTAAGAACTTTGCAGCCAAGCCCACATGTATTTGAAAGCTATCCAACTAATTAAAAACACAGTAATAGCTGAGAAACACTGCATTGAACATAATCCTCAATTCTGGAGAGTAGGCTGGGAGTGGTGTAAACAGAGTTAAAACCTCAGGAAAGTGGTCTAAGAATCACAGCCAAAGGTAAGGCTGTCTGTGAGAGAATTAATTCCAAGATAAAAAAGGAGGGAGGTCAAGAAGTGTTATTACAGAATTTATGAGATACCTTTGGAAAAGAACTTTCAAGATAGAGCATGAATAACTTGATGTTACAGATTTTTCTATATTATATACATATATACATAATGATATATGTATATAATTGTGCTTATTGGTACATTTTAGGTATACACGTCACATTCAAATTAGAGAATTTGTACCTGTGCATGATATATCTTGATTCTCATTTTTTCCCGTTCTCCTCCCCTCCCTACATCTCCCCTATATACATAAATTTTGTTTCCATTGTTTTAAACCATCAAACTTTCCTTCTCTTCTTTGTATTTCCCTACCCCCTTTCCCTTTGAATTTTTTTCCTATTGTATAATGCCTGTCATGTATATTATTGAAACTTATGTCTGCCTATGTATCTACCAGAGTTGTAGGGTTTAGGTTAAATCTATGACTATGTAGTTGTGCTTTTATCCTCATTTATAGTAATTAATGAACAAAAAAATATGAAAGCAAATATCTGCCAAAGTAGAATTGGTGCTGATTGATTTAATTAGAAAACATTTAGTCTTATTGTGATAACATTCATAATTATATTAAAAATTTAAAAGCTGAAACAAAAAATAGAGTTAAAGGTTGAAAAGTAAAAACATTAAGAAAAATTAAAATTACATCAAATACCAACTTTTTAAAATGATATACATTTTTAAAGGTTGCTTTTGCTTTCAGTTTTAGTTTTGGCTGGTAAGACATTTCTTTAGGAATTATAATACTAAAGAGAAACTAAAATGTCTCCACTAATTCTATTTTCCTATCTCA
>PVIC010054452.1:0-11541 GCA_004025085.1 Thryonomys swinderianus | reverse complement strand
TTTTTTTCTAGCTTTGTGAACAATGTGATTAGTATTTTGATAAGGATTGCATTGCAATTGATTTGGGTAATACAGATATTTTAAGAATATCAAGTCTTCCAGTGCATGAAAACAAGATGTCTTTCCATTCATTTTCATGCCCTCTTCAATTCCTTTCATCAGTATTTTGTAGATTCCTGTGGAGAGATCTGTCACCTTCTTGGTTAAATTTTTGTTCTTAGGTATTTTGTTTCCTTGCATCTGTTACACATGTAAGTTGTTTTCTGTCAGCTTTATACCTCTAAATATTTCTTCTTATTCATTAGTGTCTGTTTCTTCCAGTTTAAAGAACTGTCTTGAGCCTTTCTTATAGGACAGACCTATTGTACATACATTTCTTTAGCTTTTGTCTGGCTGGGAATATCTTTGTCTTCATTTCAAAAGGATAGTTTTGCTGTGTACTGTATGTTTGGCTGGCAAATTTTTGTTCCTTCATGGCCAGGAAAAACTCCTGCCATGGTTTTCTAGCTTGAGGTTTCTGCTGAGAAATGTGTCAGGAGCCTTGGGACACACTTATATGTTGTTCCTTTTTTCTTTTGTCTTAAGAAACTTCTTTTTATCTTTCACCTTAGGAAGCGTGATTGAAATGTGTCTTGGGATAGAGTTGGTTGAGTTGAATCTGCTTAGTATTTTTTCAATCCATGGATTTCTGCTTAGTTTTTAATTGCTTCCATTTCAATTAGGTTTCCTTGTTAGAGTATTAAATTGCTTCTCTGTCTTTTCTTGAAACTCTTTCAGATTCTATAAAATAGCTGTTTTAAATTTCCCATTTAAAAGTTTGATCATACTAGATACTATCAGATCTATTTATTATCACCTATCCTTATTATGATTGATAGGTGAGTTTATGATTTCCTGAAAGCTCTTAATGCTTGATGTGGAACATTACCTGGGTATTATTATTCTTATTTTTTAAATTGAATTCTTTATTGGTATATTGTATATACAGCTCACAATCACACGCAACATTGGGGAATTTGTACCAGTATATGACCCAAGTTAATTCTCATTTTTACCCACATCCCTACCCACCCACAAGCTGGGTATTATTATTCTTAATAATCTGATTTTGTTTGTATATATTTCTCAGAAGTTTTAAGCCACCTGCTTATTTCCTGTGAGTTGTAATCTCTTCTGCTTTTTAGGTACCAGATGATTCCTTAAGTACAAGTTAACCTCATCTGCAGTTGGTGTATTATCACTTTTTCAACACTGGAGGGCAATCCAGGCCCAGGTTTGCCTTAAACCCACACTTCGTGTGTTGTTGGATTTGAATTGAGAGATGACTAAAAAGAATAATCCGTGCTTTTCCTAGGTCATTCACTGGTGAATGGGAAGGCATGTGACTTTTTTCACAGTCGCTGATGTGTACATATGGTTGGAAAGACCAGATCTAGGCTCTTATGCTGTTCCTGTTACCACTGATGCCACAAAAGTGTTTCACATCTTGAGCCCACAGCCTATCGAGACATGGCACTAGGGTAGGATCAAAGGCTACACTGCTGTTAACTACCTGTGGTGAGGTGAACTCAGGGTCCAGCCTCACTGCCACTAGTTTAAGGGACTGCTGGCCTAAAGAGAAGCCTGACAGACTGGAGCTGCATGTCTCTGTTGGTACCAAGGCTGTTCAAACACTGTCTGCAAACACTGGCTCAGGAACAGAGATTATTAAGATAAATTAACCTAGTGTTAGTTTTTACCAGCCTGATCGTGAATTCTGAGGCAAAGTCCTGATATAAGTACCATTCCTTATTCTCAGCAAACCCTGTCTTGTTGCATACTGTGTTGCTGAGTGTTAAGGTGGTGGCGAGGAAGGCAGTCCCTTGACTAATGGTAAGCCCAGTCAGGCTCAAGTGTCCCAGTTACAGTCTCCTGTGCAGTCTCAGGGTGGACCCAGGCCCGTCCATGCTGGGTGGATGTAGGCTGAAACACGTCTGTCCCACAGTGGCGCAGGTTTATGCCTGGGGCTGGGTCTCACTGTAGCAGGCCTACCCCCGGCTCTCAACACAGTCCTGGACCAGCTCTTACGCCTTGACAGCCAGATAGCCAGGTTCTATCACAGTGCTGCTCAGATTCCGTGTGGCCGTGTCCTCCTCCGTGACAGCTACACCTCGGGGCTCCCCTTCCACTTCCCTTAGCTGGGCTTTTCTCACGCCTCCTCATCAAACATAGCACAATTAATAGGTACTGCCCAAGGTTAAGTGTCTTTGTTATGTGCTAGGTAGGTGCCTTTTCTTCTCAGGGACCTGTGTTCCTCATTTCCACTTTCACACCCTTCCGTGTAACTAGTTGCTTACACTTGAGTGTCCGCAGTCACTCGCAGGAGCCATTCCTAAGACGCAGCAGCACCTTTACAGACTTCTGAACTGCTGGTTTTCATTAATGGTAATATCTTCTGGGCAGTTACCTAAAACCAAAACTTTATCTTCTACCTTATATAAACCCATGTTTCATTTTATTTTACTATATTAAAATTGGGTGTTTTTAAGAATAAAAATGACATGGGATTTGTGCCGTGTTTATCATGGTATGTGATCGGTATTATTTGTTTTCTTAGTTTAGAATGTGTGAAGCTTTTCATTTGATGTAGGCAGAATCTATATAAAGAAAGGCATCCTGGAGGGCTCATGGCGACAAGCTCCTGGCTCCAGCAAGTGGAGCGCAGTCCTTGAGAGAGTCACGTACATATTTGACATGTGACGTTCAGCCTTTGGTTAGTGAGCACGCCCCTCAGTGTAGCAGCTGTCAGCGTGGTGCCAGGGAGGTGACAGGTTTCAGGGAGGGAGCAGAGATGTGTCATTTCTAACTGGTTGGGATAAAAGCATAGTGTTCCTTATTTTTATTACTTTGTACACGAAGCATTTTTTCACATGTAGTGCTTTATCTGTACTACTATTTTGGAACAAAGATCTTAGGCTTCCTTATTACTTAGTTTAAATTGTATGTTATGAAAACTATGTGAAGGGAATGATGTGTCTCATAAAAATGAACTCAGAGGTAAAGGTGGAAGAGCTGCCTGTACCACCATTTCTGTGACATTTTTGTGACTTTCTGTATCTATAAAGGAATGTATTTGAGTCTCTAAAGTTATTCACAGCTGCAGCATTATATTAGTATTGACAACTGCTGGTCAAGAGAATTGTAATGTAAACCACGTTGGTAATAGTCAACTACCTAAAAGACTCTTAAAAAAACAAAAAAAGTAAAATAACATGCAAAAATAAGTATTGGTAAAACAGACTTTGTTATTTAGCTCAAATATCATGTCATTGTGCCATCTGTGAAGGTGGAATATCTTGGATTCTGTCATCTTCAAACAGCACATCCAGCCTCAGTTGGTCACTGTTGGGGGCTTGGGCACTGCACATGGCAAGCGGCTGCCCTGTTGGGGACACAGACCTACTCTCTTTGTTCTGGGTTTGCGCAGTGCCCGGATGGTTGTAAAGTGTCAAATGGGCTGGACTCTTTTGAACACTAGGTCAAGGTAAAATTTAGCTGACCCACAAATAATCTCAAACTTCCACGCCCCTCCACCTACTCTGCGTCCCCTGAGACCATGAACAGGAATAACCCTCCCCTCTCGTGCCGGCAGTGGGAAAGCAGGACCGCACACCAGGGCCCATCTCAGTGGGCTTGTGCGCTCTGGGCCTCACGTCTGCAGCATGCGGCCTTCTAGGACCCTGGCTGCAGAAGGGTAATGTTGTCATCGCTGCTAAAGAAGAATCATTCGCGGAGGGAAGAGAAGAACTGCACGCCCCCTGGGACCAAGCGCGAGCAGCTTGCATCGGTTGTGCATAAGAGAATGGCCAGACAAAAGCAGAACGAAACCAAGACACTGCTTCGAAAGACAAGAAGCACCGGATGGAGCGATGCAGCGATGAGATGCAGGATTACCTGCCGGGACCCAGGGAGAAACTGGCTCTGATCCCCAGGCTACTGCTAAAAATGAGAATCTATATTTATCCGGTCTGCAAAGCAGCAATTTGTTCATGGTCAAGTCAGTTACACGTTTCCCTGTTCTGCATCGGCAGGGAGAGGAGGCACCGAGAAGGCCCCGGTCTCCAGGGCAGTAGCCCCGGAGCCCCAGACAGCCTCCTCCGAGAAAGCTGCGGACAGAGCCGCGGTCCCCTTCGGAGGACCATCAGGAGGCACAGCGGCAAGGGGCGCAAGTCACAGGGTGCTTGTTCCAAGTCACTTGGAGGTTATTTGCATTTCATAGGCCGTACATGAATCCTCTTATTGTGTCATCTATTTTAGCATTAGCTTTACTGATGGGATTTAAAGTCCTTGCTAGTTCATCCTCGGAGGGATTTCTACTCTTCTCTCTCTGTCACGTAACCACCGCTTGCTGGTGGTTTGGCGTTGTTTCTAGAGCTTTCGGAGAAGAGCTGCCCTCTCCGGAGATGGCCAGCGCTCCCCCCACCGGCAGATGCGTGTGAGAATGGAGTGCCTGTGGTTCTGACTCGACCGCGTCTCTTGCGCTCCTGTTCTGAGTGAGGCCCCAAAGAAGGGGGCAGCTGAAGAGCAAGCAGGGGCCCAGGCGCGGTGGGGCCTGTGAGGGAGAACGAGGAAAGCTCCTTTGGAGGAGGGACAGAGACCCCCGAGGAGGCGCACAGGCCTAAGAGGTCGCGTAATGCGGGAGAAGGGCAGCGATCACTGCTGCTGCTGCTTCCCCTCCTCTCCCGCAGCAGAGTGGGCCGGGTCTTTGTCTTCTGGCTCCTAACTGCCCTCGAGGCACGTCTGCCCTTGCCTCAGTCGACTCAAGCTGTGCTTCATCTTTCCCCTCCTCATCCGCGTCCCACGCGAAGGCGGGCCAAGCATTTACCAGACAGAGGCTTTCCTGGCGTCATGCAGCCTGGACAGGTCTCAGCTTTCCAGGAACAGTGGCTGCGGACAGTGGCTGTGGAGCGGATAGTGCCTTGGGACACGGCCCACCGATTATGCGTACTCCCGGCCCTTCTCCAACAAAGAGCTGCAAGAGACAAAGCCAAACTCACTGCCAATTAAAGGAGCAATTGCCTCTGCTTCATTTTGGCTGAGCAAAAGAGGAAAAGAGGAAAGCAAAAGTAAAAAGTACATCCTGGGTGTGGAAGACTACTGCAAAAAATCCAGGAGAGGGGGGTTCGTGTGTCCTCATCTTTCATCCTGTCCACATCTGGTGGGAACCTAAGGGAAGCTCTGTGTGTGGCGCCTTGAGGGGCGGAGCTGTGTAGGTCCTGAGATCCCACCATGCCTCTCCTCCCCACACCCTGCCAGCCTAAGCCACGCCCCACTTCCTGTCTTAACCCTCTTGTCCTCTATCTCTTCTTCCTGGACCCTGTACATTATTTTGTACAGCTGCTTGCCAGCAGGGGGTGAACTTTACTCCTCACTGTCCAATGGAAACCAAACTTCCCAGCTTCCTCTGCTCTCCTCCAAACTAGGAGCCAGGCAACTCCAAGCCTTTATCCTAGCTTTGCCATTTTGCGTTTTTTTTTCTGGCCCCAAAAGATGCATCTTCTCTCTCCTCCATCTTTCCTTCCTTTCTTTTTCTTTCCTTTCCTTTTCCTTCCCTCCCTTTCTTGTACTTCATCATTGCTATGTTTAGAGTGCAATGGGGTGTTGAAAGTGGAAACACACAGTAATACAGTATCTCTGCCACAAAAAAGAGAGATAATTTGACTAAATATAAAGTGAAGCATTTCTAATTTGAATCTACCTAAAGTAAAGCGGGCGAACTTGGGAGTGCAAATCCAAAATGGTGAATGATCATGACACAGAGATGGTTTAGAGAGAAGGCCTCCTTTCTCCTTCTTAGGAAAGGATGTTGAAGTAGATTTCTGCTAAATTTAATTTTCTATCAGTGAGTCTGGTTCTGCTCATAGATGTTGGCAAGTGCCGTCTGTGAGCCTTGATTGTTGGGCTTCCTGAGTGTTTACATCCTGTTAAAGGCCCTATAATCCCTTCTTGTACTTTATTAAGGCTCTCTGCTCTCCTGGTGTTTACCTTGTACTTCTGATAACACCAGAACACTATCTAGCAGTCATTGGAGTTAATTTAGCATCTGGCATTGTTTTCTTTTTCTCAATAGGCTTTACTGCTGTTGTATATAAAAAAAGAGATAAAAAAGCCTAGGTCGAAATCTAAGCTTTTCTGTGGGAGAAAATTGCCCAGTTTGGGGGAATGAGTGGACTTGTTGACATTTTTATAGAGCTGGAGTTTAGCATAGCTTATTTTGTGTCGAATCAGAAGATGAACAAAACTTTAAATTTTATTCATATGAGAACAAGCTGTACATCTGGGAGGGAGTCGCTTTGGAGGAGGAAATGTGCTAGATGGAAGTCAGAGGAGTGACACTGTGACTATGTCCCTTGAACAGAGTTGAGACAATTGCATGATCCTGTACCTGGGTGAATAAATCTGTAAGCTAACTGAGTTTGGTTCAGCAGCTTCTAAGATTTCTCTGGCTTCAGTGATGCCCAGAGCATGTGTCAGTGCCTCTAAGATCCTCAGGCTGTACCTGGAGCTGGGTTTGGGATTTACTTTCGGGCTTCCTGCACTGGAGTGGTGAAGAGGTGGTCAGACCTAATTTTGAAAGCTAGTTTTGCTGACCAACAGCATGATGTTGAGACGTCATTTATCCTGTATATCTGTTTGCTTATTTATTAAACAGAAATGAAAATTGCAGTTCTCTAGTGCTTGATTTGAAGTTTAATAAGAATTCATTGAAAGGACTTTATTCAGGCATATTACCTAGAAAACAATCAAGATGTCATCTTTTAATTATTGTGGGCTCTTTGAGAGCAGCTATTTTACTTTATATTTCAGTCTAATTCATTTGTCTCTATTTGGATTGTTTAGTCTTGTGTTCTACATGTAATAGTGTTCATTAAATGTGCTAGCACAATATTATTTCAAAAACATGTTTGTCATACAAATATGAAGTGAATACAAATTAAAATTTTTCTTAGCTCTTAAATAAGGAACATGGAGGATGTTAAAGATAATTTATCAGAGAAAAGTGGAGGAAAAGATGTTTCTATCAGAGTATTTTTATAAGATGATTAATATCCAGTAGAATATTAAAATTATAACTTTTAAAGTAATCTGTTTTTCTATTAGTGTTTGTGATATGTAACTGATACATGTAAATATCAATTTTTTTTTTTTTTTTTTTTGCTTTTTGAGACAGGGTTTCGCTTTGTAGTTCAGGCTGGCCCTGAGCTCACTATGTAGCCCAGGCAAGCCGCCGCGAACTCAGCAATCCTCCTGTCTCTGCCTCCCGAGTGCTGGGATTACAGGCGTGAGCCACCACGTCCGGCATTGTGGTATGCGGTGTTGATTGTTGGTGGGCGTGTCTCCACACCCAGCATTATATGTGGTTACCGGAGATCGAACTCAGGACCTTGCGCTTGTGAGGCAGGCGCCAGCACCACTGAGCTAACCCTCTGGCCCTAAATATCAAATTTTGATCTTTTTTACTCATTTCACTTTCTGATTTTTCCTTTTTTTAATTATTTTTATTCAGAGTAATCTTATCTCATTCCATCCCCAGATCTGTCTTCATCTTCACAGTCTATCTTCCTGTTTCTTATCCTTTTTCTATCTGATTTTAAAAATAATTTATACTTTAGGTTTAAGAGAAATCATGTAATATTTAATATTCTGTGTCTGATTTATTTCACTTAACATTGTAGTATCAAGATATAGTCATTGGGGCCAGAGGGTTAGCTCAGTGGTTCCTGCCTCGCAAGCGCAAGGTCCTGAGTTCAATCCCCAGAAACCACATAGAATGCTGGGCGTGGAGACACGCCCACCAACAATCAACACCGCATACCACAATGCCGGATGTGGTGGCTCACACCTGTAATCCCAGCACTTGGGAGGCAGAGACAAGAGGATTGCTGAGTTTGCGGCGGCTTGCCTGGGCACCATAGTGAGCTGAGGGCCAGCCTGAACTACAAAGCGAGACCCTGTCTCAAAAGCAAAAAAAAAAAAGATATAGTCATTGTCCTACAAATGACAAAAATTTGTCTTTCTTTATGGATTAGTGGTACTCCACTACTGTATTTTTTTCTATTGATTTATGTGTTGATGGGCAAATAAACCACTTCCAAGATTCATCTATTGTGAGTCGTTCTGTTATTAAGGTAGGTATGTATATATGAACAATTTTCTTTCAAGAAGATACCCAGAAGAAGTATACCTGAGTTGAATGGAACTTCTATTTGTAGCTTTTGGAAGATCTCTATACTGATTTCCATAGTTTTTGAACCTGTTCACCTTCCAAGCAGTATTGTCAAAGGTTTACCTTTTCCCTAGAATCTTGCAGCATTTATTGTTCTTGAGTTCTGCTTTAGAGTGTACAGTGGGTCTCAGTGATGATACTGGCTTTACCTACCCAAGAACGGAGGGTGTGTTTCCACTTTTTAGATGTCTTCTCCATTCTCTTCTTTTTTAGAGTAATCTTTTCTTCTTGACATTTACATTTCTACTATTAAACCTATAATTATAAAATTCTTAGGCCTATGACACACTATACTTGGAAGACATGGTAAAAAATATGCTATTTCTAGGTTTTGAGTAATTTCTCTAAATAGTTACAGTGAAACTATATGGTATTTATCTTAGAAGAAAATTAAATGGGGTATCTGATTCTACTATGTTAAGTATTTTCTGCCTAAATGTATAATACATAATAGGTACATCTTTAATTATGTTCTTATAATGTTTCTTTAAAAAGAATATAGGCATGCTCAGAAAAACACTACTAATTTCCAAAATGGTACAATGGAGGCTAACCCCTTAATAAATGCTTATGAGCTATAGGGCAGGTTAACAGGGCTTTATTTTATATACATTTTTAGTTTGATCTGTAAACAAACCTAGAAGTAGGTATTATTATCCCATTTGAAAACTCAGTCGAATAAGTCTCAGTGATTTAAAATAATTTAATTAAGGTTACGCAAGCCATATGAGCCAGAATTAAAGTTCCGACTAATTCTGAGTCTTTTACTCTCTCCTGTGCCCTGTTATATTACCTTCTTAGATCTTAAGTTCTCCTAAACTTTGAGGTATATTTCTAATTAAACACACAGATGAATGGGTCTAGTTTTGCTTTTAGGATCGAGTATGCACAAAACAGTGTTTTTCCTAATAAGAGGCTTAGCGTTTTGAAAGGGTCTGTGAGAGGGGCCGTTTCTGTCTTTTGTCGACTGCATTCACGTGTATGCTTTAAAGAAAGTTAAAAGCCTTCTGTTTATCTCTTTTTAGCCTCTTCTCTCAAGTTGCCTTGTTTGTAACTCACTTTTCGTTCTTTTCTCTCTCTGATCCCTGATACATCTGTAGGTGGGCTGGATTCTTTCCATCCTGGATGAACTGCAGCTGAGCCCCCAGCCTCCTGTGGGGGTCCTTCCTCTGGGGACAGGAAATGACCTGGCTCGGACTCTCAACTGGGGAGGGGTAAGGACCCCTTGCAGGGGCTGGTCCTGCCAGCAAGGGGTGAACAGCATCCAGATGTTGGACGTGCTCGCGAACGGCCCGGGGAAGCAGCCTGCTGCCGCTGCCAAGGCGCGAGTTAGAGGCGGGAATCAGAGTGCCGTGGGCCCTGCACTTCACTGCTTAGCAGAGAAAGCCTAGTGCAGGGAAAGAGTACGGCTAGTACCTAGGCTGCACACTCCAGGGCAACAGCCACGAGAACAGAGGTGGGCAGGTGGGTGACAAGGCTTCGTATAAAATTATCTCACAAATTTCATCCCAGCCTGCAGCTCTGGCTGGAATAGCCGCTCTGCTTTAGAGTTCCAGCTGAGTGTTCCAGCGGGTTTTGAGACGTTGGACTTTTCTGATCAGTATTCTCATGGGCTTGGCTGTTCAGGTAACTGCCCGTCCTTCCCGCTTGGGGCTCCAACTGCGGGCCAGGGTGCGAGATGCTCCTCACCTATAACTAGCCTTTTCACTTGCTCTTTTTTTTTTTTTTTTGAGACAGGGTCTCGCTTTGTAGTCCAGGCTGGCTCTGAGCTCACTATGTAGCCCAGGCAAGCCTGGAACTCAGCAGTCCTCCTGCCTTCGCCTCCCGAGTGCTGGGATTACAGGCGTGAGCCACCACGCCCGGCATCACTTGCTCATTTTTGTAGGACTGAGATAATAAGTCAGCAGGGACACTAACGTGGACAGAAAAATGTCCCCCTTTTATCTGCTCAGGTTAGAACATTGCCTGGGCTGGGATCTCTCTCAAGAAACTTTTCTTTAGATAGCTAACAGACATTATTGTCACCTTTAGACTTTTTGTGACTTTGACACGCTTTTCTCTTGTTTTGCGTCAGGAAGACAGAAACTAATATATGTATGTGAAATAATTAAGGTATTACCAGTGCTAGTTTCTCACATCTGAATCAACAACTGCAAAGTTGAGACCCTTCTGTTTATCTCAGACTTAATATTTGTGCTGACAGTAGTGACCCACCAGCAGTGAGCGGCGTCCCACAGGGCTGGTCCTGGGTCTGACCCGAGTCAGGTCACGCAGGGACAGGGTCCTAGGACAAGGTCAGGGGACAGTGAGTGCCTGGATGGCAGTAGGAGAAAGCTGCTGATCAGATCCCGCCCTGCTTGATTTCCCCTTCCACATACGTTTGCTCTATTTATCGCTCACATTCTCCAGTGAGAGGTAAAAGGAGTCCCACGTTTTACTAAAATAAAAGCAGCCGTCCAGTGTGACCGTCACTGCTTATCAGTGGCTGTGGGTTCTCCAGCGTGACAGAAATCACCCCTCATCTGAAGCTAACCAGAACTAGTGTTTTGTGTAGGGGACTATTTTTTAACTTCTAAGTGACTCAAGAAAAGCAGTTCGGCCTCCTAGCCTTTCTAATTACAAAATAAGCAGAATTAATCACAAGGGCCCTTCTAGCATCGCTTACACTTTGTACTCCTGACAGTGATGGGCATGTTTTCTGATCTCGTCGCCAGGGCTATACTGATGAGCCTGTGTCTAAGATCCTCTGCCAGGTAGAAGATGGGACAATTGTGCAGCTCGACCGCTGGAACCTCCATGTGGAGAGAAACCCAGACTTGCCTCCGGAAGAACTCGAGGATGGTGTGTGTAAGGTTAGAACGGTCTACCTTCGTAAGGGCAGAGCTTCGAAGTGTCTTCCTGGGACCAAGGGAATGCGTGTCTCCTCGTAGGGGTGCTTTCTGCTTCCTCCCTAAAAGATAACAGGAAGTATCTTCTAGTTTTTGCCTCCCAGCCCCACAGACTTTTACAGACGGAGATTTTGTACTTAGCTCTAGCACTCAAAGAGCTCTTCTCTGTCCTCAGATTTCACAGCAGAAAGGGATGTATTCAGTTTTAAAAAGTTTTTCAGGGCTGGAGGGTTAGCCTAGTGGTTCTGGCGCCTGCCCCGCAAGTGCAAGGACCTGAGTTCGATCCCCGGTAGCCACATATAATGCTGGGCGTAGAGACACGCCCACCAACAATCAACACTGCATACCACAATGCCAGACGTGGTGGCTCACGCCTGTAATCCCAGC
>PVIC010054451.1:0-11546 GCA_004025085.1 Thryonomys swinderianus | reverse complement strand
TGAGTTCGATCCCCGGTTACCACATATAATGCTGGGCGTGGTGGCTCACGCCTGTAATCCCAGCACTCGGGAGGCAGAGACAGGAGGATTGCTGAGTTCGCGGCGGCTTGCCTGGGCACCATAGTGAGCTCAGGGCCAGCCTGAACTACAAAGCAAGACCCTGTCTCCAAAAAGCCAAAAAAACAAACAAACAAACAAAGCTAGACCCTGTCTCCAAAAAAAAAAAAAAAGAAAGAAAAGAAAAGAAAAAGAGAACTACAGGCCAGTCTCTCTAATAAGCATTGATGCAAAAATCCTCAATAAAATCTTGGCAAACAGAATACAGAGAATTATCAAGATCATATACTCTGACCAAGTTACATTCATCCCAGGAATCCAAGGATACTTCAATATACATGTCAATAAATATAATACACAATATTAAAAGACTCAAGGACAAAATCCATATGGTCATCTCAATAGATACAGAAAGAGCATTTGACAAAATCCAATAATGAATCATGATTACAACCCTATAGAAAATTGGAATACATGGGCTTTATGCCAACCTAATAAAATATATTTGTGAAAACCAACTGCCAGCATTATCCTCAGTGGTCAAAAACTGAAACCTTTCACACTAAGATGAGGAACAAGACAAGGATTCCACTATCAATGCTCCTATTAAATATAGTTCTGTAAACATTGCCCATAGAAATTATACAAGAGAAGGTTAAAAAAGTATAAAGATGGGAATGGAAGAAGTTAAACTGTCATTATTTTTATGACATGATACTCTAAGTAGAAAATCCTAAAAACTCAGCAAAAGACTGCTGGATTTAATCACCTGATTTAGTAGTGTAGCTGAATACAAGATCAACACTTAAAAGTCAATAACATTTGTCACTGGAGGAGAAATCAAGGAATCAATTCTCTTTACAATAGCATCCTCAAAAATGAAATACCTAGGAGTCAATCTACCCAAGCGAGTGAAAGATCTCTACTCTGAAAACCACAACATTATCAAAAGAGAGATCGAGAGGATATCAGAAAATGAAAAGACATCCTTGTTCCTGGATAGGGAGAACCAATATCATCACAATGGTCACACTTATAAAACTAGTGTATAGATTCAGCCCAATTCTGACAGAAATGCCAAGAGCATATTTCACAGAGCTAGAAAAAAATAATCCAGAAATTCATCTGGAACCACAAGAGACCTAAAATAGCAAAAGCAATCCTCTGCAACAAGGACATGGCAGGAGACATCACCATCCCCAACTTGAAGCTATACTAAAAATCCGCTGTGATAATAACAATAGGTAATGGAAAAAAAAAAACAGACTAGAGGATTAGTGGACCAGACTAGAAAATCCAGAAACAATTCCAAATATACTAAACCACATCATCTTTGACCAATGAACCAAACACCCTCAATGGTGGAAAGAAACATTTTAACAAATAATGCTAGAAAATACTAGGTTTCAACCTGTGAAAAACTATAAAGTTAGGTGTGTATCTTTCAACATGCACTAAACTAAGAGCAAAGTGGATAGAGATCTAAATATTAAAAAAAGGAAATCTACTGGTGACATAAGTGCACCCATGTTTATAGCAGGTCAGTTTGTAATAATTAAATCTTGGAAATAGCCCAAATGCCTATCAACACAAAACTGGATAAAGAAAATGTGTTTGTTAGTTTGTTTTAATATCAAGTAGAGTATTACTCAGACATAAAGAATGATAAATTTGATTCATTTATATGCAAATGAATATACGTAGAGGACATACTCATTGTGAAATAAATAGGACACAGATGTGCAAATACTGTCATTTCTCTAGTATCAGAAATTCAAGGTCTGAATGAGTTCCAAAATGTTTGATAGGTATTTTGAAATATGAAGAAAATATTCAAAAGGAAAAGGGAAGGGGGTAGGAAAGTAAAGAAGGGAAATAAAAAATATAATGAAAAAAGGTAACAAAGCTTATGTATATAAAGGTCTGGGTGTTGTGGGGAGGTTAGGCAATGGGAAAAATGAGAATCAAGATGTATCTTGTATAAGTACAAATTCTCAATTTTGAATGTGATCATTATGTAAGTATAAGATGTATCAATACATTCAGTTTTTAAAAAGAGATCATTAGTTCCTTTTTCTTACTGTATTAGAATTCTTTGGTGGAACAGAATAAATAGAAAATATCTATATAGTTATATAATAGGATGTATTGGGCAGGCTTCCCAAATCAAGGCAGAAGAATCCACAATGGCTGCCTGCATGGTCAAGGACAGAGAATCTAGGATCTGTTCTGCCTGTGTAGATGGAAGCCTTGGAACAAGAGGGATCACAAATACAACCCATCCAGGTCTGAGGCTGGGGAGTTCACTATAGAGTTATGGTGTAAATCCACAGGATGAGGAACCTAGGGACCTAGGTTCAAAGGTGAGGGTGAAAACTGAGGCTCTTTGAAACAGCCACAATTCCTTCCATTTTCCATTTTTTATCCCACACAGGTTTAGGCTGTACTGGCTCTTGAACCCCATATCTAAGTGCATCTCCCCATGCAGTTGGCTGGCTTCTGCACCTGACATCTGCATGTCACTCATCTGCACCTCATTTATCCACTAGGCAGTCCTGATCTATTCAAATTGCCATACTATACCAATGATCATAATCATTAAACGTTTTCCCACATAAATTCAAGAGCATATATAATAAGCTCTTAAATAACTGGGAAATACTGCAAAATATGAATTAATTCAATTCACCCTTAAAATTATAGGGATTTGGTGTTTGTCAGTTTTTATTTTTGGTTTGCTTTGTTGCATCACAGATAATTCTGTATCGAACATTCTTGTACATAAAACTCCACTTACTGTCTGCACTTCCGAACTCTCCAACAAGAGAGACCCATGAGTAAAATTACTAAGTCAAAGGCTACTTACACTTTAAATTTTAATGGATATTGATTCCCTTTCAAAACTACTAAAGAAATCCAGCAAGACACTACATGAGACTGTTGCCCAAAAGCAGGTATTTCTCAGGATCTGTGCCAGGGATACTGGATCTAGTGATTTTTCTTTTTAGTGTTTTTGGTGTTTACATTTTATCTGTGACATTTATTTATAAAGACAATGTGATAGAAGGAGAAATTCTTGATACAAATGTATAACTAGATATTCCACGATCATTTATTAAATGAATTATTAATTTCTGGTTGAAATAAATGCTACTCTTCCCAGAGAGATCTTCTCTAAAGCCACCCAATTCTGTGCTTTTGGTCCTTCTTTTTCTATTTTAGTATGATACACTTTTTCAAATTCATAGTAATTTGTGTATTAGAAAACAAATACCAAGAAAGTCTTCTTAAAATGCTTTGTTATGCACAGACAGCTACTTATCCCTGAGGATTTTTTAAATACCAATTTCACATGAAAAGCTTACTATTTGTATTAAAATAATGTATGAATTTGGTAATAACTAGTTAAATTTACTTCCTGTAGACTTTGCACTTTTCTAATAATTTAGTGTGGCTGACTCAGTAATTATTTGTATTGCACCATGAATTGCTAGTACACATTTAGCAGAACATTATTAATTTTATACATTTAACTAACATCCAGCACATTTAACAATTTATTTTATCAATATTTTATTAGAATTGCTAGGGTTTTATTAAGCATAATATTGTATGATCAATGCATGGACATAACTTCATGACTTTTTCAGATTAAATAATTTTGTGGGGAAATGGTATATGGATTTGGCAAGTATATTTTCTAGTAATTTTAAATATAATAACTTTTCTCTTTGATTAGCTGATACTAGAAAACATATGCTGACATGTTAACCTCTAAAAACTCTTGTGCCTAAAGGTAGTTTTATAAATAAAAGTTTTCTTAGTCTATGTCTAAAATTCTAAAAGTTATGCATTAAGCTAGGGTAAAGCAAATTTAAACAAAATGTCTTCTATCTCCATATCTTGACTAACATGTTTACATAGCTATCTGAAAAATCAATTACGTAAAATATAAAATTATATTTCTTAGAATTCTTCCCCAGCACTTGTTGGCCTGGGATAATAGACTTTGGACCACTCTATAAGAATAGTAGTGATTTCCATTTGCTGTTCTCTTATGGTCATTTTTTATAACTTTAATATTGCTTTCTTTTTCTTTGTTTGTTTTTGAAGATCTCATCACTTTCTAGTAAATAGTAATGATAAGTCATTACAGTTTTAAAGGTATTTTCCCCTTCCTCTCAACTCCCCTTTTAATCCTTTTACTTTCCTTGCTACTCATCACTTTCATTTGAATAGTACTGAGTTGAAGCCATGACACTAGTGATCACAAGCATGTTCTTAACTTCACAGGAAATCATTAGAAAGGTCCATGTTAAGTTTTCCACTAACTAAGGCCAATGTCTTCAAGTACACACATCTGAACACTGCAAAAGTTTTTTTCTTAATTTATTTAGCTGACTATTCCAGCTCTTTTAATAATCAGTCTATTTCAGATTCTTTTTCAATCTCCTCTGCTTTTCTCAAAATGTGCTTTGCTTTGTAACTAGACATCTCCCCTTGGCCTTTGATGGTAACTCTTTCTTCAGAAGTCTACTATAATTTATTAATGCCAAAGTCCATTGTAAATGTATAGGCTCTATGAGGCAGTTAATCGATACTCTTAGGATTAAAACCTACGGTTGAGACTATGGGCTTCTAGCGATGTCTTCTGGGTTTTTGAGGTTTAATGCAAATTCTGATTTATATTGTTTACTAATAAATGAAGTATATTTGGTGGATATTTAAATTATTGACCACCAAATGAATACTAACCCCCTAGATGTTGTAGAAGTTATGAAAATATTGAAAGATCCAGTAGTCATGAAGCATTCTCTTTGAGGTAGAATTTCTTAGTATTAAAATATATATTTTTTAACAATATTTTAAGGTGAAAAATCCCAGCAGCATAAGAAATCAAGGTTCAGTTTACACTTTTCTGGAGTACAAATTAAACATAATATTCTTTTTAAAGCCCAATGTTTTAAGTTATTATGAAAAGAAAAATCAATATTTATATAAATTTTAAATTCATACAAGCTTAAACATTTCAAAAAGTCTTGTTTCTCCCAACTAAAAAGTGTCAATTTAAATAATTGTCTGACAACTTTAAGCTTATTCAAATATGTAAAAATTTTAAAAATGCATTTAATTTTCAAAGGAAAAATTGGATTACTAAATAATCTGCCTGTGCTCAACGGGAAGCATAGAAAATAATACAGTGTAATAGTTGTTGATAGTTCTCTATTTTAGTAACTAAAATATATAATAAAGTAGTGAGAAATCTATTAAATTTTTATACTGTGTTAGACACTTTAGCAATGTTGCAACATATATATATATATATATATATATATTTGTATATTTTCAATATGACCTTTGATTTATTTAATATTGTAGTTAGAATTTCCAGATCAAATTTGTGTTAACAAATACCATAGTAATCCTTAGAACATCATATCTGTTGTCACTTTCACAACCATTGGACAAACATATCAATAATATCAACCACCTCTGTAAACTATAACCAATGGAAGGAGCTGAAAATTTTAAAACATTGTAATTTAAATTTATTTTTTGAGTAGTAGAATTGGGAATAAATATATTTAGTGATTATTTTAACAGCCTCAGTAATTAATTGCCTATTACACAATTTCAGACAATACTGTGAAAGACGAGGACATAGTTGCCATTATCTCAGGGCAAAAAAATTGAGTGAGCGTCATTACCTTCTCATTCAATGCACACTCCGTTCGATACCCTTTGGCAACAGAGTTGAAAATAAAATTCATTCACCATATCCGCAATTCCATACCAAATGCTGTTTGCTTAACGATGCACTGTAATACACATCCTATACTATAGAGGCTACAATCTTTAATATTTAGTTAATAAGTTTCAGTTAGTGTAAACCCCCCAAAAAACGCATTAAAAATTCTCTCTCTTGGGCCGGAGGGTTAGCTCAGTGGTTCCAGCGACTGCCTCACAAGCACAAGGTCCTGAGTTTGATCCCTGGTAACCACATACAATGCTGGGCGTGGAGACTCACGTCCACCAACAATCAATACCACATACCACAGTGCCGGGCATGGTGGCTCACACCAGTAATCCCAGCACTCGGGAGGCAGAGACAGGAGGAGTGCTGAGTTCGAAGCTTGCCTAGGGTACATAGTGAGCACAGAACCAGCCTGAACTACAAAGTGAGACCCTGTCTCAAAAAAAAAAAATATCTCTCATGTTTCTTTTAAGCTCATTTTGCCATCTTTGAGCAGAAACTACTCACCTTTGATCATGAGTGAACTTACTTTATGTGGATGAATTTGAAGATAAAAGCTTCAGAGATGCCTGGGTAAATGGAAAGGCTTTAATGGAGAACTTAGAGGTGGACACAATTTTTTTTTTTTTTGAGACAGGGTCTTGCTTTGTAGTTCAGGCTAGCTCTGAGCTCACTATGTAGCCCAGGCAAGCCTCGAACTCAGCAATCCTCCTGTCTCTGCCTCTCGGGTGCTGGGATTACAGGCGTAAGCCACCACGCCCGGCTTGGTGGACACAATTTTCAGGGGCAAACACCATGATAGAAGATGAGAGGAGGCATGTTTCTGATTTACACTTTTTCTCCTTAGGTTGAAAGTTGTTCATTTTAAACAACTTCAAGTAATTTAGCTATTTAATTTTCCAAAACTCATTGCTATTCAAGCAGGTGCTAAACTCAAGCTGGCAAATGAATTTGATACTCAGAAGTAAGGCTATGTATTCCCTTTCCTGCAGAGTTCCATAATTAAGATAGGAGTGGAGATAAGAATAAAAGATAAGCAAGTATACTGCTTTAGTTTTTTTTTTTTTTGTCAATTTAAGTGTCAGACTGCAGTCCGTGTGGCTCTTCAAAATTGCTTTAATCTGCATTGAGTTACAATATTACTTGAATAATAATACACGGGATTTATATAAAAACCTTCTCCAAGGAGCTGGGGGAATTCCATGGGCACCATCTAATTACTCTTTATAATAGTCCTCTGTGAAAGAGGTCTGAGGCCAGTGGCCCCAAGTGTCATAAAGAGAAACTGTAAATAGGAAGCCCTAAGAAGCTTCACTTCCGCAGTAGTCTCCATGGGTATGTGAAAATGCTTCTCATCTCTACCAAGCACTCTTTCTTTCATGCCAAGTGTTAGAGATTGTCAGGTGGGTACAAGAATACAGGTTTGGGAGCAGGGACACCTAGTTTGAAATCTCAACTCTCCTAGTTACTGAACTGTCAACTTGGATATGTGAGAGAATCTCTCATACTTGGTTTTCTCATCTGTAAAATATGAACGATCATCGCAGTGCTGTGTTATGGAAATTTATTTTAACTACTGCATAAAAATGCTACAAGTGTACAGTATCATACATTGTTTCAGGTCATGCACACGTTATATAACATTTATAGGAGATTAAACACATCTGTCACCTTAAAACTTTCAAAATTCTCTCCCAGCTTTTGGCATACATAGAGCGCACTGTGGTATTCAATACACGCCCTACTGCAGCTCCCTGTAAGAGCACCTGCAGGTTCACCTTTGGCCATCGCTCTCTTCCAACTCCTCTCTCCAGTTCTGGAAGTTACCATTCCATCCTCAAATTATGGAAGAGTTTCCTTTTAAATTTGGCATAGAAGTCAGATCATGAGATGCGTGCCTTTCTGTGGCTGGTGTATTACACTTAGCACAAGCATCTTCAGTTTCATCCATATTGTTATGAATGATTTATTTCTTTTTATGGTCATATAGCATTGCTTTGCTGCCTATTCCACATAGTCTATATTTTCCTTAGTTAATGGATCTTTTTTCCATTTCCCAGTGAGTGCTGAAATAAACATGAAAGTGCTAATACGTCAGACAGACAAAGTTCATCTCGAGGACTTAATGAAATAGTTTACCTAAAACACCAGGCACCTCACAAACATTCATCCATGCTACAGACCTTATATGCCACATTCAGTACATCCAGTATTAAGCCCAGAACCATATTAACAGAACTTCTACTGATGACTCAACAAGGTTTCCTAACATTCTCCTCCTCCAACAATTCCTAATCAACTTGAAACACCTCCATCCTCTGATCTTTCCACAGGTATACAAAGAGCTGTACCTTACCTACCTTAAATCTTTAAGTTTCATTTTTTCCTCACTTGCCAACCATACATATTCCATGTGTTTGTGTGTGTGTATGTGTGCATGTGTGTGTGCGTGCACATGCACGCACAGTACTGTGAACTGAATATAGGAACTCTGTATTGAGCTCTATCACATCCCTTCTGTAACTGTTGTTGTGAGATTGATACTGCTAAGTTTCTGAGTCTAGACTAAAACTTATGATGCTCTTGCCTCAGTCTCCCAAAGTGAAGGCATTACATGTTTATATTACCACACATTTATATTTATTTCTGGTTTGAAATTTCCTTCCAAAGTTTTCACATGAGAATAGCCATCCCAAAGGGACAGTTTATTGTTCCACACATTGCAATAATTACAGGGTATTTAGTGCACAGCTGGTACTGTTCATGAGTCAAGGAGCTGGGGGCATAGATTAGGTGCAGGCACTCTGCCCTGGTTAGGAGCACTCATTCTGCTTGTCCTACCAGTCAGTTTCGTATTCCTCTCACTCTGAAAACGATGACATGTGAGTAAATATAAGGTAAATGTATTTTTAACTTGAATTTACATTCAAGACACAGAAGGTGATTTTCACAGTCATGGGGACTCCAAGAAATTAAGTCAACTGTGTTCTAAATCCTGCATAAATGGTGAAGAGAATATTTAAAAGCCAAAGCACAATGCTAAGTACAACACGTGTCACAGATTTGTTTCAAGTAAACAAAATGACATAACACATGTTCTTCCTTAATACTCAGAGAGACCAGGTCTTAACACTGGAAGGGATTGGGGTGTTTGTGTAACAAACAATGGAGACCTGTGCCTCAGCAACAAGCGACCTGCTTTGTGTTTCTCAGAGGAGGGACGATACCTGAGCTCTGCTGGGATTCTACCAGGTTTCTCTTCAATCTGTAAGCAATTTCTGAACAATACGTTTAAAATATACCTTAATTTACTCCTAGCTATGCAGTATTATTGATGCCATGGTACATGCTTTCTCAGAACACTTTTTAATATTTTATCTAGAAAACGTGGTAAATCACCAATTTACATATTTCATTTCATGTGCATCTAGCATAATTATCTGTTGAGAATATATATATATATATATATATATATATATATATATATATATATATATGTATATAACCAGGGATCATACCCAGGAGAATAATAATTTTATTTTTTTCTTTTTCCACTCCTTCAGATTTCAGTTCATTTATATGGCTAATACATTGGCTATGACCTCCAATGAAATGTCAGAAAAGTTGTTTAAACACTGAAAAGAATGATTTTACCATTTAATCTTTCAAGTATAATACTTGTGGTACTTTTTATGTACCATTATCATATAAAGATCTTTTCAGTTTATGATCCGCTAAGTTTATTTTCCTTTTTTCAGTTTAGGAATGCATACTGAATCTGATAATAATTTACTTATCCTTATGATCATATAAATTTTCTTAATATATTAATATAGAGAAATCCATCATTTATATTCATTTACTTTTGGATTTTTCATATAAAAGCAATGTGATGAAAATCTTTCATTATTTTATACATGAATGGATTTGATTTGCTTTCTTCCATAGGGTTTATATATTTTTCCTTGAATCACATAGGCTTATAATTTTCTTTCACATGCTGGCCTTATAGTATAGATATTAGCCTCATAAAATTAGTTGAAGGATATATATTTTTATATTTGCCAAGAATTAACTTCAGATTAGAATAATTTTTCATTTTCCCTTTTATAGTTTTACTATTAATGACATGCCAAACTTTATAGGAAGATTTCAATTATACTACAACTAATACTAATCATCATATGATAATGCCAGATTTCTTTGTCTTTATATGCTGTCTTCAATTATTAGCATTACTCTAACAGTTCATAGCTCGTAAATATGTATATACTTTGTTACAGATTTATTCATAGCATGCATAATGATTTTAATTCTGCAGAAATGCAGTGCTATATTTCTAGACTGAATTATGTATGTTTTGGCTTTTGTCCTCTCTCTTCCTCCCTTTCTCTTTATCAGTCTTTCTTGATCTCTAATTATCTTTTCACTTTATTTAGCTAGATTTAAGCCATCTATCATTAGTCTCTTGATAAAATACTTTTGAAGTGTGTAGGTTCACCATAAAGATAACGTTTCCCATTTTCCTTCTAAGAATATTCTGTAATACTTGGAATTACAAAGTTATTATTCATTAATTAATAAGATAAATATTTTCCCACTTAATAGTGTTATTGATCTTTGTTTCTACCATATTTAATAATAGGTATATATTTCCTTTAAAAATAAGAATAGGTATAACTTTGATGTAAATTTCTATACTATTAATGGTTAAAATTTGAAATAATTACAATATTTTCCAGTATTTACATAACTTCCCCTATAACTAACTCATAAATCATAGTATCTGAGAATATATAGGTTTAATGTTTATCATTGTGCTATTCATTTATAGTATTTTTTCATTGATGTCAATAAGATTACATACATAATTTAAATACTTTTAAATTCTATATTCCATATGTTAGTTCATAATGTTAGTTCTCCACTTTAATTAAGAATAATCCTCACTTTTTGACCTTATTATACAGAAATGTCAATATTTCCAAATATGAATATTAATATAAATATCTAATTTGTGTCCTTTGAATTTTTGAGAACATATAATGTGATGTATAAAAAATTTAAAGTGATTCCCCTGGTGGATAGAATCAATTATCATTATTAAAATACTGTCATTTCTAGCAAGCAATTTTCTCTGAACTTCTTGTCTGCTATTCATATATATACTCATCCATTTTTTTTCTAGTATTTTATAAGTAGTGTGTTTTGAAATATTGTACTGTGTACTCCCATATTAGAAAAAAAACACTCAGTGGTTTGACTTTCATTCACCTTTCTAAATCTTTCTTTTTTTAACTAGAAAAATACATCCACTTACAGTGTTATTATTTGCTACTGTGGCTAAAGCTTTTATTGTCCTGCCTATCCTTTGCAGAACTTTATCATTTTTGGATCAATCTCATTATTATTTTTCTGTACTAGTATTAATGTAATTCAATCATAATAACAGATGTATTAAAGATTTCAATGTATTGTCTTAAATCAGAGAATTTTCCTGGTAATGGCTATATCTAGTTTTCTCTCAGCAAATACGGGACCTCAGATTTCTCTCATTATATTTGCCTTATCGTCTACTGTCATGATATAGCTTAATTTTATTGCAATGGATTTTTAGAATCCACACAACACTCAAACCACTATATACAAAACTCACATCAATGTAGCCATATATCTGTTTTTCATGATGCTTTGATCTTCAATTCTTGGGGCAACACTGGCTTTCCTGTGGCAG
>PVIC010054450.1:0-11465 GCA_004025085.1 Thryonomys swinderianus | reverse complement strand
ATTTACCAACTGGTCCTTGCCTAACCTCAAAGTTAGTTAGAAAGCTACATTTTTAATTGCATTATTTTGACCTCTTGACACAGTAGACCTCAACAAGAGAGAGCCTTCTAGTTTCTGCTACAGAAATGCTGTTGAGAGCACTCTTCTTTACAGACTCCCCTTTGAGGAGATCTTGAGAGAGCTATTTTTCTCAGATCTTAATAGTAACATTGAGATGGAAGTTTAATACTTAAGTCTTTCTACATGACAAGCAGTGTACTAAATTCTTTATATTTACTGCCTGCTTTAGTTGTCACAAGGGAGCCATGAAGTAGATACTATAATTGTCCCTATTAAAAACAAATTAGTGAAGATCTTATTAAAATTATTGAGGAAAATAGGATATTCAGAGAGAATCAGAAAAATTTAAAGACTCTACTATATCCCATTTGACAAATAAGAAAATTCAAGACTGTTATATATATTGGTTCTTATTTTATTTTTTGTAGTGCCAGTGATTAAACTCAGAGCTTGCACACACTCAGTAAGTGCTCTACCATTGAGCTCCACCCCCAGAACCAACATTGGGTCCTTAACATATCCTGGTTGGCTTGGACCAGTGGTGGTGTAAGTGTGACCATTCCATTGGGCAGCCTATACATGGCTTTCCCAGTGAGCCCTCAATGGGACGTCACACATGTACTACCAGCAGTTCACAGCCACCTGGCATGGCCCCACTGTGACATGTTTAAGTACATCTCACCAAAGATAGCTTGGTACTTAGAAGCTGACTCTTCCTCCAAGTTTGTGGATGTGTTGTCTAGTTGTGAATTCATCCCACCAATTTCCATGTAATTATAGCTTCCAATCTGGATGCCAGTACTGTTACTTATGCTGCATTTCATAGGTTCATCTGAATAGAGGGAAATATACAAGTAGTTATATCAGGATCAAAAAAGGAATTACAAGATTCATATCACAATGACATAGGTACACCCATGTTTATAGCAGCTTAGTTCATGATAGCTAAATCTTGGAAACAACCCAAATGCCCATCAACTCTAGACTGGATAAAGATGGTATTTTTAATAAAATGGAGTATTACTCTGCCATAAAGAATGATGAGATTGAGTCATTTATACTCCAACGGATGTACCTTAAGGACATACTCATAAGTGAACTAAATAGGTCACAAATATGTAAATATCATATCTTTTCTCAGGTATGAGAAACTGAAGTTTTAAATGAGTTGTAAAATGCATGATAGATATTGTAAAATAGTAAGTATTCAAAAGGAAATGGGGTTTAGGGGTTAGTAATGAGGGGAAAGGAAAAAATTGATAGTAAACAGGGAAACAAAGTTTATGCATATAGAGGCAGGGGGTTGTAGGGTGGGTAGGGGAAGGGAGAAAATGAGAAGTCATGTCATATACTGGTACAAGTTCTCAATGTTGAGTATAATTGTGATGTGTATATATAATGTACCAATAAATAAACACATAAGTCAAAAACAAAGGAGGAAATTTAGCATGATAAAATAACAGGGCTTTATTCCACATATTTAAATTAAACTAATTATCCTATGCCACTCCTTAATATTTTCTTTTTTAAGATATATCTAGCTCATATCCACTATTAACGTGAAAAAAACAGAGACTTTGTACAATGTTGGTGGAAATATGTAACGGTGCAGCCATAGTGAAAAACAGTATGAAGCTTCCTCAAAAAATTAAAAATAGAAATACTATACTGTCCAGAAATTCCATGACTGGGTATATACTCCAAAAGAAATGAATGCAGGAATGTTTTATTTTATTTTATTATTTTATTTTATTTCCCAACAGCATTATTCACAATAGGGAATATAGGTGCCAAGCAACATACGTGTGTGTGTGTAATATATGAAATCTTAGCCTTAAAAAGGCAATCTGATATATGTTATAATGTCCATGAACCCTAATAGCACTTGCTAAGTAGGTGAGTCAAAAAAGGACAAATACATGATTCCATTTACCTAGAACAGTCAAAGTCACAGGGACGGATAGCTGCCACGGGCTAGGGGCACAGTGGAGTATTAGTGTTTACGAGGGACAGAGTTACTTTCAGTTTGGGAGGATAAAAATGTGCTGGACATGGACAGTATAATGTCTGCAAACACTGTGAAGATTCTTAATGCTGCTGAACTGTCCACCAAAAATGGTTAGGACATTTTTTAAAATAGTTGTTATTCTGGTGTGAGGTAGAATGATAACATTTTAAACAATAAAAATGTTAAGGTGGCAAAGGACAATTACTTCTACTTAAGCACTTGAAATAAAACTATGTGTCTCAATGCACACACACACACACATCTCTGTAATCTTGGATGGTCCATGAAGCTGCTGAAAGCGAGGTTCTTGGAATCCCAGAAAGTCCCTGGTTATAATCTAAGGTACCTGTCAGCTCAGAAGGATGTGCCTTTGTAAGGGGTGTTTATAATAATGATAATGTTGGCGATTATAACAGAAATTACCATTTATCGAGCACTTATTCCATACGTTCAACATACATATATGATAGAGCAACTGCTGTATCCAATTTAATCCTTACTACCCACTGTCCTCAGTTTAAGCTAACATTGTTAACTAAGAGTCTGTGTTAACTACTCATGTATGCAGAGATTAAGTCAGAAAGCCCCTGACTCAGCAGCAGGACTTTACCCTGGAGCTCTCCACCGTGTTCTTGAATCAATGCATTATGCTCCTTTCTGCCCAAATTTGATTACTGGAAAACCCATGAAAGTTGTAAAATGGAGAAACTGATCAAATACTGTACTGGAAATGCAGGAGAGCTCGCAGTAAGTAAACCTTCCCATGTAACATTTTTATTTATAGTTGAGGATAATGAATGCTGGAGAGTTAAAAGGACTAGCCCAAAGTCACATGGACAGTGAGTGCCTCCAGGAAGACTAGATCTCCCATGGGTTGGAGATTAAGCTCAGTGGCACCGCACCTGCCTCCCTCTCCTGAGTCCCATGAGGTGACCTTTCTTAACAGGACTTAAAGTAGTGCACTGAAGGAAAAGAAAAGTCGTGGTGGACAAAAATGAAAGTTTATTCTCTTTTTTTGTGCTACCATCAATTAAGCCCCTCTAAGCTATATCCCCAATACTTAAAAAATAATATTTTATATGTGAGACAAGGTTCTTTTAAAGTGAACAGGCTGGCCTAGAACTTGGAGTTCTTCTGCCTCAGTTTCCTGAGTAGTTGGGGTAACAGGCATGTGCCACCATTTATTTATTCTCCTTTTGCATATATGAGTACAGGCTCACTTGCCTTATGTTGCAGAGTAAATCAAATGACTCATATTTGGTGCAGGGTTAGGTCTATATGATGACAGCAAAAGCAAACAGAAGAATAGTGAAAATTGCAAGAAGAAATAAAAGTGTGCATTTACTAACTCTGTACATTGCAGGATTATCCTCAGAGGCAGAAGCACAGATAATCCCATTATTGGTTATAGATTGAAGTCCTCCTTTCACCAGAGAGAGCCTCTCAAAATCATGAAGAAGTTGGATCCCTATATATGTTATTTGTAGACCCAGGTATCAGAGGGAGAAGAGAATGGAAGGAAACTACTAAGCTTGGTTTGCTCATACAGAGACAAGACCAAACAAAGGGCACTTGACATACTGCTTTGTGATCTGCCTTCCACCTGCCAGGACTTAAGCTCCACATGGAAGACAATTAGGTCACATTCATCTCACCAGTCCCTCAAAAACTGCCTAGCACAAAGTGGGAAGTGCTCTGGAAATATTTTTTTAATTAATCATGAATGAGTAAAATGATAGGGCAGCATCCAAGAAAAATTTTAATTGTAGACACAAAGGAAACAAAAGGACATTGCACTCATGATAATGTATAGTGTAGATCCTGCTTAGGCCTTTTTTAATATTTTCTATTCCATGCAGTGTATGGCAAACCCTATGGGAAAAATCCAGAATGTCTCTGTAGGAAGTTTGTGGAGAATTTGCCCTTTTGAAAGAAAATGAGACAGTATTATGGTTTTTACTTTTTGCTATGTTGGGGATGCAATTCAGGGACTCACTCAAGTTAGGTGCTCTGCCCAGAAAACTCTATGGTTTACAAAGCTTTAGCAACTTATACTAATTGAAGGGCTCTCAGGACACAGCATAGGAAGTGTTAATAGATGACATCCAGGTAATTTACTTGGTGGTGGTAATATAATGCTGGATATTTAGTATATCATTTATATTGTAGAGTATCAATAACTATGAGCAACTAGTTTCTTCCATCTGATAGAGACATGAAAAAGGAAGGAAATTTTCTCATTACATGATTTGCCTAACACAGAAAGATTTCCAAGACTTCTTACTTTTAGAAAATCGCAAACAAAATGAAAGTGTGGAAGCAAGTATCTTCCCTTTTATTGGAGACAGGGTATATGGAATGGGTACCATACCATTCAAGTTACAGTAAAAGATCCAATACCTATGGGCAGCTGGGATAAACCCTAGCCAAAACTGAAATATGCCCAGCCCAGGTGGTCTGATGGACCACCTTGCAAAGTTATATCCAATAACTGAGGAGTGAATTCCTTGTTCTTTGTCATCCTCAATAACTTACAGTGAAAAGCAGAGCTAATAGTTGTTTTCTTTTCAGAAAAAACAAACAAACAGAAGATTGTGACTCCTGAACATTTGTTTACCTGTTAGTGGAATGGTGGATGTACTTCCTATTCGGTTGGTCTCAGGCACTGGAGTCTTAAACAGATTAGATATTTGGCTTGGATATATTGGATACCAAATTCCACCTGGTATTCCTGGATCCAATTGTCCTGTTCCACACCCATGCAGATTAAAGAATTCATTGCTCCAATATGGTGCATGAGGTTGGCTGGTTGGCCCCGTTGGCAGGTATCCTGGATTACTGTGACTTGTTGCACTGGAATAAGCAGGACCTTTTACCCTTGTGTTCTGAACACTCTCATTAGGTCTTGGCTGTGCAAAGGGGTCATGAGAGACCCTTCGTCTCCTCTCCTCCTCCATGTTATAAGCCACACTCTGTATGGGTTGCTGTTTTGTCTGCTTGTCCATGCGGCTGCCAAAAATATGATAGTTGGCTTCCTCCTGTAGTTTATGCTGCAGAATGGGTTCATATTCTTGCTGCTCAAGGGAGGGAGAAAACCAGGACTCCTCCACAGGTCCCACCTCTAGTCCCTGAGAACTGTGCAGTGAGCCAGGCTGTTCTATAGTAGAGAAGAAGTGATCGATATGAGTTTCATAAAGCAAAAAAGTGAAATAAAGCCCAACCACCGTCATGAATTTATCCTTCAGAATAATGTTCTAAAAACAAGGATCTAGAAAGCAGTCCTGTTCTTAAGAGTTTGTAGATAATCAGTAGGCCCTCCTGCCTGGAGGGTGGAAAGACCATGAGGGAAATCAGAACAAGCAACAAAAGTGAGTGACAGAGGAAGAACCAAGGACGAAGGGATGTGGGCTTCACAAAGAAGGTGGACTGTCAGGCTGGGGATTTAGCTCAGTGGTGCCAGCATCTGCCTGATAAGTGCAAGGTCCTGAGTTTGATCCCCAGTAACCACATACCACAGTGCTGAGCATGGTAGCTCACACTGCCTGTAATCCCAGCATTCAGGAGGCAGAGGCAAGAAGACTGCTGTGAGTTCGAGGCTTGCCTGGGCTACAAAGTGAGTTCAGGGCCAGCCTGAACTACAAAGTGAGACCCTGTCTCAAAAAAAAGGTGACTGTCGGGCCGGAGGGTTAGCTCAGTGGTTCCGATGCCTGCCTCGCAAGCGCAAGGACCTGAGTTCGATCCCTGGTAACCACATATAATGCTGGGTGTGGAGACACGCCCACCAACAATCAACACCGCATACCACAATGCCGGACGTGGTGGCTCACACCTGTCATCCCAGCACTCGGGGGGCAGAGACAGGAGGATTGCTGAGTTCGCGGCAGCTTGCCTGGGCACCATAGTGAGCTCAGGGCCAGCCTGAACTACAAAGCGAGACCCTATCTCAAAAGCAAAAAAAAAAAAAAAAAGGGTGACTGTTACCTTGGAATAACTACTTAGGGTAGAAGTAAGAGTAGTAGCAGCCTTCCTATGTATGCACTTTCCATTGGTTCTTTCATTCCTTAAAAGTCTACTGGATAAGAGCACTCACTCTCATGATTTGATGAGTGAAGCTTTGGTGAAGTTAAATAATTTGCCCTAGATAAGACAGAAGTGGCTTCAGTATCCTATACTTTCCTTCTTTTTGTCACAATGAAAAAAAGTATTTTCACTTAACTCGGAGACCAAGATTTCTGCTTGTGCTCTGAATTGGATCAACTCTGAATTCCTCAAGGAGTCTTCCCCTACAGAGAGCCTCTTTCTTTTTCCTGAGCTATGGCTTCCCATCAGACATACTAGGACTCTTGTGTTCAAGACACTTTTAGGATTTTGTGAGCATATAATTATTTAATATTGTAAAAATATTTAACTGGACTTCCAAATATAAGTTCTTTTAAAACAGGGGTTCCATGCTTTAGTTAGTGTTGTTTCTCATATAATTTCAAGTGGTTTTCCTTCCTTTTAAGTTTTTTGAGACAAGGTCTCACTAGGTAGTTCAGGTTGGCCTTGAACTCCCCATGTAACCCAAACTAGCCTTGAACTTGTGCTGATCCTCCTGCCCCTGCCAGTGAAGTGCTGTGTCTACAGGTGTGTACCACCACACCTGGCTCTTGAGTAATATTTTAGAGGGTAGAATGAAAGAATGAATGAATAAGTAAATAAATATATTTCAACCGCAGAGTAAGTTACCTGAATTTGACCTGCTTGGAGGTTCTGCCGCACAGTCCAGCTGCACAGACTGCATTCTCTTCAAAACTTCATTTTGCTTGGGATACTCTTTCTATAATTAAAAGCATAAGTATATACTTTATTAAACAGCAGAAAATATTCAGTCTCAAAATTATTACAAAAAGAGTGAATCTTTTCAGATAGAAATCTTGCTCAAATCTTATAAGTCATAAACACTGTTAAAAACATTTTTTTCCAAATAGTTAAAATGAGCTTGCAAAAGAACAAAACCAGAGAACTCACATTTTCTGATATTAAAATATACTATAAAACTACAGTAACCAAACTACTATGATACTGGCATCAAGACATACACAGACCACAGGACAGAATGGAGATCCAAAAATAACTCTTTCCATATAGTATTAGCTGATTTTTGACAAGGGTTCCAGGACAATTCAGTGAGGAAAACTGAGTATCCACATGCCAAAGAATGAAGGTGGACCTTTACCTTATACCATATACAAAAATTAACTTGGGCCGGAGGGTTAACCCAGTGGTTCCGGCGCCTGCCGCGCAAGCGCAAGGTCCTGAGTTCGATCCCCGGTAACCACATATAATGCTGGGCGTGGAGACATGCCCACCAACCATCAACACCACATGCCACAATGCCGGACGTGGTGGCTCACGCCTGTAATCCCAGCACTCGGGAGGCAGGGACAGGAGGATTGCTGAGTTCGCGGCGGCTTGCCCGGGCACCATAGGGAGCTCAGGGCCAGCCTGAACTACAAAGCGAGACCCTGTCTCAAAAGCAAAAAAAAAAAAAAAAATTTAACTTGACCTACACTTAGGAGAAAACATAAGAGAGACACTGGTTTGGGCAGTCTTTTCTTGCATATGACACCAAAAGCACAGACAGTTAAAGTACAAATACATAAACTTGACTACATTGAAGTTAAAACCTTCTGTGCATCAAAGGACACTATCAAGAGTGAAGAGATGACCCATACAATGGGAAAAAATGGTAAAACATATATATTTGACAAGGGATGGCTGTTCAGAATAGAGAAATTTATGACTCTACAAAAAACAAATCCAAAGATTAGCAGAGGACTTGAACAAACATTTCTCCAAAGAAGATACAGAAATGGCCAATACCAACACATGCATGAGAAGATGCTCAACATCATTAGAGAAACAGACATCAGAATGACCAGGAGATAGCACTTCATACATAGTGGGTACCTAAAACAAACACAAACAGTAACTCTTGCTGGTGAAGGTGTGGAAAGTTGGAAGGGAGCTTTGTGCATTTGGTGGAATTACTATGGGAAGTAGTTTGACAGCTGCTAAGAAGTCATGCATAAGTTAAGCACATGGTCTGTCAATTCCACTCCTAAGTTTATAGTCAAGGAACTGAAAGCAGGGAGTCAATGTACAAGGCAGCACTATTGACAACAGCCAAAAAAATGGAAAAGATCCAAACATCATCAACAGACTAATAGAGGAATAAAACATGGTATACCTATACAATGTAATAAAGCGAATGAAATTCTGATGCATCCTAGAAAATGGATGACCCTTAAAAACATTACACTAAGTGAAATAAATATGCCAAACTCAAATGGGAAAATATTATGTGATCTTTTGTGTGTGTGTGTGTGTGTGTGTGTGTGTATGAAGGTACTCCAGACTGAACCAAGAGAGTGCTGAGCTACATCCCCATCCCTTTTATATACTTATTGTAAGACAAGGTCTCACTGTGTTGCCCAGATTGCCCTCTAACTCGTGATCTTCCTGCCTCAGCCTCCTTATTTCTATGAGCTACCTAGAATATGCAAATTTGGAGGCAAAAAGAATATTACTGGGCCTGGAGAAAGAGAACTGGAAAGTTATGTGGAATTTCAGTCTAGTGTAATAAAAAGGTCTGAAATGGATATGCATAATATTGTGAATATACTTAATGCCAGTGAACTGTGCACTTAAAAATAGGCTAGAATAGTACATTTTATGTTAGTGTATTTTACCACAATAAAGAAATTAATTTTCCCTGAGAATATAATACTCTATATAGAAATAAAGGAAATTATATTTTTGAAACCTACACAAAAGTTAGAAGTTAACATTGTTTCCTACTTGTATTTTGTCTTGAGTGTTTACTACATAGGTAGTCAAAAATATTTAGTAAATGTTTTACATGATTCAGTGAAGAATGAATGATATTATGTTCATACTTACAGCATTTTGAATATTCTGTACTTAATATGAAAAGCACTTTTATGATTCAAATTTTGTAAAAGTAATTCTTTTTACAGTTACTTTTCATTACATGTTTAAATAAAGAATACTGAAAACTTTAAATAGTATGGAATCACCCTGAACCTGTCAGTCCCTCCCGCCCACTTTTCTATTCCATACACGTAAACCTCATCCTGAGTGGGATGCAGCCTTCGTATCCCTTTCTAAGCATTGGCATGCACATTGTGGAAATACATACAATGTTTAACTTTAAAAAGCCAGACTCTTAAGTACTGTTCTGTGACTTATTTAAAAAGTCTTGAAGATATTTCTATGTCATTACATTGATTTCCACCTCTTCTTTATAATTACTGGGTAGTTCTTTATAGTTTAGATGAGTTGGAATCTACAGCATTTACCTGTGGACATCTGGGTTGTTTCTAATTTTTCATTCCTACAAACTAAGATGCAAACAGCTCTTGAAGGTACTTTTATGAACATGTGTGTCAGCAGGACAGCATTCTAAAACTAGGAATACAGCAAAAGTTAACATGCTTTTAAAATGATAGAATTTCACCTTCCAATAAAGATCACCAATCTACACTGTCACCATACTACATGAGACGTCCATTCTTCATTTTCATCAGTACCTATTACTGATCTTTCAAAAATATCAGTGTAATGGATGAAAAGTTATAATTGATTCACTTTGCTTTTTTCTGTTAGGGAGCTCAAATACATTTCCTGAAGTCTGCTGGCCAATTACACCGCGTTTTTTCATTGAATTCTCCTTTCAAATTCCTTGCTTATTTTTCCCCCTTGGGTTATTTTTGCTTTTGTAGGTACTCAGTACCCATGGTGGATGTTTATTCTTTGTTAAGCACACTTTTTCCTTTTCAAATGCCTTTTCATTTTCATGAAGTATAATACTCTTTCTTTATAGCTTGGGAGTTTTGAGTCTAGCTGAAGAACACACTTGAATCTAGTTTTGGACTTTGCAGTAGACAAGTTAGGTGCCTCTTAGATGCTCCCCTCCAAGGAATGAGACGCCTGATTGCAAGCACTGCCTCCAGCCCGCTACCAGCTCTTCCAGAGCCTGCTCAGCTGCTGGGAGCTGTCTTGCCCAAAGTTTTCTATCCAGGGTCAGTTCAGATGCTGAACAAGCCTGGAAGGCAACATTTGGTAAGCACTCCCTGCCTGCCAGATGCCAAAGTTCTTCGGCAGGCTTGAATGTCCTGACCTCACCCCACACCTTCCCTGCACCTCAGGCTCCAACTCAGCAGCTGCTTCTGGAGAAATCAATTGGCAAGGTTCTTCCTGGTTTTTGTTCTGTTAGTAGGGAGAGTGGGACCGAAATTCAAAGAAAACAAAAGAAGAAATACAGGGACAGAGATTTAGCTCAGTGGTTCTGGTGCCTGCCTAGCAAGGGCAAGGTCCCTGGTTCTATCCCTGGTAACCACATACAACAGTACCAGGCATGGTGACTCACACCCACCAGCATTCACCACATACTACAATGCCAGGTGTGGTGGCTCACACCTGTAATCCCAACACTCGGGAGGCAGAGACAGGAGGATTGCTGAGTTAGAGGCTTGCCTGGGCTACAAAGTGAGCTCAGGGCCAGCCTGAACTCAAAGCGAGACCCCGTCTCAAAAAAAAAAAAAATGCACAAATCAACTGGGAGTTGGTTTTTTGGTATGATATAAGGTAGGTGTCCAATTTAAATTGTTTCATGTGGATACTCAATGGCATCAGGACCACTTTTACTGATTTTTTGGTGGTGTTGTTGCCAGTACCAGGAATCAAACTCAGGATCTTGCACTTGCCAGGCAGATGCAGTACTACTGAGCTACATCCCTGGCCCAGCACCACTTATTGAAAAGACCATCATTTCTTCACTGTGTGGCCATCTCTCAAGATCAGAATAAAAGTGCCTTTCTGCTTTGTAATACATACATTTGAAAGTATACTAAGTACTCTTTTACAAAGTCCATTTTATAACTTACATATTGTTTCTGTTAATCTTTAAAAATATCTTTAAAATTCTACTATTTCTTTTTGATCAAAGGGTATTTAAATGTGTATCTCTTCTAACCACATGGAATTTTCTAATTATCTTCTTAAAAACCAATTTCCAGTATAATTAAAATGGTCAATATTGTTTGTATTACAGTTTTTAAAAGTTGGTTAAGACTTGTTTTATTTTCCAATAGACAGTTTTTAACTGACTATTCTACTACATTTTTTTTTTTTTTTTTTTTTTTTTTTTTTTGCTTTTTGTGACAGGGTCTCACTTTGTAGTTCAGGCTGGCCCTGAGCTCACTATGGTGCCCAGGCAAGCCGCCGCGAACTCAGCAATCCTCCTGTCTCTGCCTCCCGAGTGCTGGGATTACAGGCGTGAGCCACCAGGTCCAGCATTGTGGTATGCGGTGTTGATTGCTGGTGGGCGTGT
>PVIC010054449.1:0-11540 GCA_004025085.1 Thryonomys swinderianus | reverse complement strand
TAAAGAACTCAAACAGATCAGCCTCCCCAAGTTTAAAGACCCAATTCAAAAATGGGCAACTGAAATGAACAGACACTTCTCAGAGGCAGAAATCAAAGCAGCCAAGAAACATATGAAGAAATGCTCAACATCTCTCGTCATTCGAGAGATGCAAATGAAAACAACATTGAGATTCCACCTCACTCCACAAAGAATGGCTGCGATCACAAAGTCAACCAACGATAAATGCTGGCGTGGCTGTGGGGAGAAAGGAATCCTTTTAGGAAATATAAGAGAAAACTCAAGCATAGCTTTGGAATTAACTTTACATACCAATATGTCATAACCCATTGTATTCTTTATATATCAAAAATTTAACAAAAATGTGATGTAAAAGATCAAAAGCTGTCCCTGAATTTTAATTACAATAACAAGATGAAGCTAACAAGATATGAAAATTTATTGTAAGGTAATAGTTGTGTATTAGTCCCATGGGTAGACATTTAATAACCAGTCAAGTACAGAACTGAGTAAAGTACTTCTATGTATACAGATATGGCAGAAAAACACACTTAGATCAGAGAAAAGAATTAACAATTGTATCATTCTATTAATCATCTTGAGATAAATGCTTATCCATACAAAATACTGATTTACTTCTTCAGAAATAAAATTTATGCAGAAATCAATGAGGTAAACATGAAAAGAAAAAATGTTACAATATTTAGAAGAGAGGTAAACACCTGCGTCATGTTGATGTAATATATATTTTGTTTGTTTTGTGTTGAGGTGGGCTCTGCTCTGTTGCCCAGGATGGTTTTGGGCTTCTGAGCTGGGTGATCCTGTCTTAGCTTCCTGAGGGCACCACACCCAGCTATACGTTATTTTTAAAACAATATCCATAACAAGGATGCGTGGCTGCAATTTCACTTCTTTAGTTTGAGCTACAGATAACAGCAATGTATCCAGGCTTGTGGTTTTACTAAGAACTCTAATTGTTCCTAATCTCTTTTGCCTCAGGAGGGCAGAAAAGCAAGTACAGTATTTGAGAATGACATTCTTCTATGACAGATAATTGGGTTTGGCTAGAGTTCTACGCATCTCAAATGAATCTTTTTTAACAAGTCCACAGAATCCAAGTCTTTTGGGGCCACTTAAAAAGTAATATATGTGCAATTCATTTTTTGTATTAATCTTTAATATATTCTAACTTCATTTGATATTACATAAAATATACTACAAGTCACAATAAAATTTTTGATGAATATTTATATAATGTTATATTTTTAAAGATTTTTTCAAAGATAAATATTGTAGTACAGGTTAGTGGTTACACACATTTATTTCTAAGCTTCCACTTTTTCAGTGAACATTTGCCATTATTTCAAATATCGCAGTGAAAAATCCTGCCAGCATATCATGGATAATATTCCCATTTAGTTTTTACTTCTTGTAATTTTCAGTATGATACATTACTACGATCACAATAATATATGATAGATCTCTTAAACTTATTCCTGAGTGAAATTTTGTGTTCTTTAACAAATGTTTTCCCATTATAACCCCTCTAGTTCTTACTAACTACAACTTTCCTGTCTTTTCCCATAAACTTGCCCTTTTCTTTACACTTCTCATCTTAGCACAATCATGTGACATTTGCTATTCTGTGACTGGCTTGTTTCACTTAACACAATGTCCTCAGATTCATCCATCTTATTGCAAATGACAGAGTTCTCCCTTTTACAAAAGGCTGAGCAGAATTCTGCTGCATAATGAAATATACTTTCCCTACCTGTTCATTTATTGGTGGACATTTTTATCTATTTGAATGCTGCATATTGTGAATAGTACTGCAAAGAACATGGGGATGTGGGAGTTTATTCGACATGCTAATTTTATTTCCTTTGCATGTGTGTGCTCAGAGGTCAGGCTGCTTGAACATAGGAGAGTACTTTATTTACTTTTTAAAACTCTCCACACCATTTTCTACACCAGCATGCATCCCATCAGCAGTGTACAAGGGCTGCTTCTCTCCAATCCTCTCTGCCACTAGCTTTCTCCCTCTGCTTGGTGACAGTCACTGCAGCTAATGTGATGTAGCATCTCATTCTAGCCTTTGTGTGATGATTAGGGACAGGCAAATTTTCACACATCTGTTGATGATTCAGATGCCTTCCTTAGAGCAATAACTATTCAGGTCCTCTGCCTATTGTTAAATTAGAATTTGTTTTCTTACTATTAAGTCATCTGAGGTATTTATATTATATATTTGGATAATAATCTTTCATTTAATTTATGATTTACAAATATATTATCCAATTTTGTGAGTTGTCCCTTTACTCTTGATTTTTTTTTCCTTTGCTGGAGTAAGTTTTTCATGTGATGAAAACCCAATTTTCTGTTTTGGCTTTTATTCCAATTTAGGGAGCATTATAAAAAAATCATTATTCAAGGCCAGGAAAGTAGCTCAGTGGCACAGCGCCTGCCTGGCAACTCAAGGCCTTGAGTTTGGTTCCTGGTATGAAGAAATAAAAGAAGAAAGAGAAACATTATCCAGATCAGTGGTGTAAAGATTTTCTTTGGTTTTCTTTTAGAAGTTTTATAATTTCAAGTCTTATGTTTAAGTCATTAATCCACTCTGAGTTGACTTTTACTTATGATATGAGATGGAATTGCAGTTTGATTCTTCCAAACGTGAATGTTTAATTTTCCCAGCACCATGTATTGAAGACATAGTTTCTTCTGTATTCTTGACGTCTCTGTCAAAGTCAGTTGAAAGTAAAAGCATGTACTTACTGTAGGCTGTTTTCCAGTCACATTTACCCGTTTTTTTTTAAATGCCAATACCACATTGCTTTGGTTATTACAGCTATGTAGTACAGGGAGAGAGGCCTCTGCTCTGTTCTTTATACTTGGAATCACTTTGGCTATTTAAAGTCTTTTTTATCAATCTCTTATCAATTTTAGAATACTTTTCCCCTGTGCTGTGAAAAAAGTAACTGTGTGTGTGTGTGTGTGTGTGTGTGTGTGTGTACTGAACACTGAAGCCAGGCCTTCACACTGAGCTATATCCTCAGTCCCTTTTTAATTTTTTAATAAAAAATGAAAGTCTTGCTAAGTCTTGTGATAGGACATACTAACTTACTAAGTTCCCAGCCTGGGCTGGAACTTGTGATCCTCCTGCCTCAGCCTCCCAGAGTGCTGAGAAGAGAGATGTACACTTCTATGCCCAGCAGTAATTAGAAGTCTGATAGGAACTGCAGTGAATCTGTAGATTACTGTGGATGCTGCAGAAATTTTAACATTAATTCTTTTAACTCATAAATCATGGCACCTCGTCATTTTGCGTCTTTAGTTTCTTTTAATCACTGCTTTATAATTTTCCTTGTACAGGTATTTCACCTTTTGGTTAATTATATTCCTATTTTTATAGTTATAAGCAGGATTTTTCATTTGATTACTTTGAGGGGGTAATGTTACTGATTTTGTGCTTTTTTATTTTTTAAATCTGTTGGATTTTATTTATTTTTATTTTATTTATTTATTTATTTATTTATTTATTTATTTATTTATTTATTTATTTATTTATTTATTTATTTATTTGAGACAGGGTCTCGCTTTGTAGTTCAGGCTGGCCCTGAGCTCACTATGTAGCCCAGGCAAGCCTGGAATTCGGCAGTCCTCCTGCCTCTGCCTCTGCACTGTGGTATGTGGTATTGATTGCTGCTGGCAGTGAGTTACCACGCCCAGCCTTGTATGTGGTTACTGGGATCAAATTTAGGACCTTGCGTTTGTGAGGCAGGCGCCAGAACCACTGAGCTAAATCTCTGGCCCCCTGGATTTTTTTTTTTTTTAATTTTAAAAGACTTTGGTGGTCTCCTAGGTTTTTCTGGATATAAGACTTTATCATATACAAACAGAGGCAATTTAAGTTGTTTTTATTAGATTTCTTAACTTCTCTTGGGTTGTTGCTTGGGTGAGAATGTCCAGTTCTCCGCTGGAAAAAAAAGCAGCAAGAGAGGCTGCTGTGATATTTTTCCACCTTAGTGTGAAGGGTTTTGGTTTTCATCTTCTGTGCTTGATAATAATTATAAGGTTAATATATGTGCCCTTAACTGGGCTGAGTTGCATCCCTCTGAATCTGCTCTGCTGAAGGACTTTTTATCATAACATGGTGTTACATTTTGTTGCATAACTTTCCTGAATCTATCGTGATGCTTTCATGGATTTTGTGCTCAATTCTCTTAAATTTTATCATATCAACTGACTTGCACACACTCACCCATCTTCACATCCCAGGAAAGAACCCCCTGGACAGTGATGGTAAAAACCCTTCCAACGTACTGCTGAGCTCATTTCTAGTTTTTAATGAGGGCTTTGTTATTCATTTTCAGAGTAAATTCCATATACTTTTCTTTTCTTGAAGTGCTTGCGTCTGGCTTGCTGTACCGGGTAATACTGGCCTCATGAATTAAGTTTAGAAATACTCCTGAGATTTAAATTTTCTGGAAGATTTTAAGAAGGGTTAATATTAGTTCTTCCGTAAAAGTAGAATTCAGCAGTGAATTATAAGCTTCGCAGGTTTTTACTGATAGAGACTTCTGATTTAATCTCACCAGTCATAATTGGTCTCTTTGAGTTTTCTGTAATTATGATTCATTCCTGGTAGTTTGTATGCATCTTGAAATTCATCCAGGTTATTTAATCTGTTGGTATTCATCACAGTCTCATGATCCTTTAGATTTTTTTGGTATCAGAGGTAATGTTACTTCTTTTATATTTGATTTAATGTAACTGTCTGCATCTCTCCCTCTGACTCTCTTCTTCTGTCTCTGACTCTCTTTATCTCTTTCTCCATCTCCATCTCCCTTTCTCTCTCCCTCATCTGGATAAAGTTTTGTTGATTTTGTTTTATCTTCTAGAAATAGCAATTTTTAGTTATTTTTAAAAGTATTCTGTTCTTTGCCTAGTCTCCATTTTATTTCTATTCAGATATTTATTATTTCTCTTCAATGTCTTTAGAGCAGAGAAAGTGAAGTAGTCAGGTGTTATGATAATGCCATTACCTGTCTAAGAACTTGGCGCAAAGTGTGAGGAGCTGAGGGAAGTCTGTGAGTGAACTTCTGGAAAGTGTCAAGTTATTTTTTTAAAATGGTAGTAAAAAAATGATAACAAAAATGTCACTGTTTCTGGTTGAACACCCTCCATGAGAAGTATGAGCTTACAAGTTGAGCAACAGAGAAGGAAAAGGCAAAATGGCTACAGGGTGGAAATACGGACATTACACAGCATTTTTCCTGTGTATACATAATGTTTTGCTTCTTGAGCTTCTCAACACCTTATCATATTGATACCATTTAGATGCATCTAGCAGCCAAATAGACCCCAGTGTCTAAATTTTTTAGCATAAATAAAACAATTCTCTGTTGAAAAAAGATGATACAAAGAGAACGCAAATGAACTGAGTGGTACTGAAAAGGTGGCAAAGGTGAAATCATAAAAACTAAAGTAGAATATAACATATCTGATGCATGGTATTGAAAATGTAGGAAACAAAATATGACAAAATAGTGTAACCAGTTTTGGAAGCAAATTACAACATGAATCTTTTATGACAACAAGTTTATATAGTCCACCTTTGGTCATACTTTCTAGAAGAGGAAAAAATATGTTGAAGTCACCCTGCAGCCTTTCTTTGAAAATACAAAAATTAGATAAAGCTGAGAATAGTGGTACCTGTCTATAATCCCAGTTACTGAGGAGGCTGAGACAGGAGAATCACAAGTTCCAGGCCATCCTGGGCAACTCAGAAATACCCTTCTCAAAATAAAAACAATCAAACAAACAGACAAAAAAAGAAGGCTAGGAAAACACTCAGCACTCCCTAAGTTCAAATCTGAGGGCCATAAAAACAAACTCATAAACAGAAACAGCTGAGAGTCTAAGAGCAAAACAAATGCCCTAGAGAACAAGAGCAGTGAAATATGTTCATTTGCAAAGGGCTTCTTTCATAGCATGTGTGACACTGTGTAATTTAAAAAGCTAGTTTAAATAACTTGTGCTTTTATTTTCATCCTACATAAATCAGCATATGAAGCAGACTTGCTAATGTCAAAATAAATGTCTGAAAAACCTAACGTGGCCTTATGGCGCCAAGTGGACCACATAAGGGAAAGGGATGCACAGAAATCAGCTAAACCACAGAGTGGAAGAGAGTGTGTGAGGAGTAGGTAGGAGAATGAAACAAGAGAATGCCAGGAAAAAAACTACAAATTGAACAGGGCATTTCTTTAAGTAATTCAATCACCCTGTAGCTATAGAGTTACCCAGACTGAAGTCATATGTATCCATCATCTATCTGTCCATGTGTCAGTCTGTCTGCTGTCTATCTGTATGTCTGCTGTCTGTCATCTATCTATCCATCTATCTAAAAAGCACATCTTTGAAATTCTAGTTTATGCCTCATATTTCAACAAGGATTTTTTTCCCTATAAAATAGCACATCACTGCTAAGAAGACTTCAGAAATTTGTGGTGATTTGTTCTTAGTATAAAATTTACAGCAAAATAAAACTTATTTTTTTTTGAGATAGGGTCTCGCTTTGTAGTTCAGGCTGGACCTGAGCTTACTATGTAGCCCAGGCAAGCCTCAAACTCAGCAATCCTCCTGCCTCTGCCTCCTGAGTGCTGGGATTACAGGCATGAGCCACCACGCGTGGCCAGAATAAAACTTTTAAAGCTATATATCATTTTTTAATTTCCCAGAGGTTATCTTGAGTATGTTAATAAGACAAATAAAATATACATTTAGATTTTAAGACATTTTTTCTTCGTGACTTCCAGTGGTTGTAATAAATGTCAAGTTAATAGCCATGGATGACTGTGTATGATGGTCAGAAGAGAAGTTCACCATTAGGAGATATGGAACATGGTAGAATGAGGTGACTGATTCAGAAGGGGATGTGATTTTAAAATGGTAATTTAAAAATAATCTATAATTCAGCAGGAAGATTTTTTTTTTTTTGAGACAGGGTCTCGCTTTGTAGTTCAGGCTAGCTCTGAGCTCACTATGTAACCCAGGCAAGCCTTGAACTCAGCAATCCTCCTGTCTCTGCCTCCTGAGTCCTGGGATTACAGGCGTGAGCCACCACGCCTGGCCAGCAAGATTTTTAAAAGAAGACGTTTCCATCACATGCTGTCCTTTTAAAATAAAACCTTATTATCTATTCTCAAGTTAATCTTTCATTGATATTAAAACATTTCATGGAAATGTGGCAATTCAAGAGCGTTCCTATGTAAGACCCCTCATCACCTTCTAGCCAACTCCAATTTCCTGACTAGTTAAATCAACACTGACATAATCCAGAAGGAAGAGAGTGGAAGAAAAGGATGCTCTGGTCTGATAAAGAATTTTCTTAGGAACAAAATCACTATCATTATATATGTTATTGACTTGACTCACATCTCAATCATAAAATCACTCATTTTAAAAGCACATTTTTCATATGAATATATCTATGTTAAATAAATTGAGATACTGCAAACTACATAATCAATTAGAAAACTTTTAAAAATACTATCAAGAGAAATGTCATCTTGAGTTAAAATTGTAATTACATGATCTGGTCTTGTGGTTTTGACAATCTAAAATTGCTTTAGTCAGCCCACCAGATGCAGGTATTAAACCTGGAGCTAATGGGCACCTAGAGGAGGGGAAATCTCAGCTCAGCATGAAGTACCACTGCAGCCTGACTGGTAAGTGAAAGAACGAATTACTATTTGGTCAAAACATTCAGCTGATACATCACTTGCAATTTCATTTTTTTTTTTACCTACTTGAGTTAGTATTAAATAATTAATTGCAGGAAGATATACGTTAAAAACATGCAGAGAAACAACACTACCTCCTTCAGGGTACCTGAGGAATTCCTTGATTTTTGTGATGGGAAAAATAATTTAGAATTTGAAAGATAAATAACAAATATGGGATCAACACATTCATAAAAAGCAAAGGAATAATCCCGAGTGTCTACTGAATTGTGTACACCAGCAATTTTGATTTTGGAAAAATTATAGACACTGAGAAAGCACAAGTGTAATAAAATGTTTGGATGGGAGGATTTAAAAACTACTGAAGTAAACAGGATTTAAGAATTCATGGGATGCAAGCTAACTTCCTTCTGTGTGCTGCTAATAAACTACAAAAGCAATTCTACAGTGTGATCATATGCAACTCATTTTACTGAACAATCCAGGTGTGATACTAGAAAGCAAAGTGAAAATATGTATTTTTATGGTCAGTCCCAAAAAAGGTGTAAAAAGAAAAGGTGTAAAAAGAAAACATGGAAAAATGTTCAAAGAAAGATCAGGAAATAGACACAATGCTGCCTTCTTTTATCTGACAAATCTGTACATGCAGCAATTTTAGTTCATTGTTCTTCCATGTACATAAAAATATTAGCTACAATACACCAAATATAAACATGAAGGAGTCTTTGTCTACACATACGTACACTATCTGCAATCAAATTGGTAATTATTATAGAATGAACGCTGTAGTCTCTCAAAAGTCATATACTGAAGTTTGATTCATTTGAGAGTGGGCTTTTGAGGGGTAACTAGGTTTATAAAGGCAGGACTGAAACCTCTACAGGCCATGAGCTAAATAATCTTTTCTTTCTTTAAATTTGGGTATCAGTTATTTTGCTACAGCAATAAGAAAAAAGTAACTAAGATAGTCAGCAAAATCACTGGCCATGGAGTTCACGGGAGAGAGTCTCCACCCATCTCCAGCTAACTGGACCCTGCCATTCAACATGGTTGTGTTCTCTGTCTTCAGACCCGGACCAGGGGTGCCTTCTGCACAAGAGCCAAAGGATGGAGGGGAGCTTATCACACAGCCTCTCAATTCTTTGTCCCATAGAGGTCAGCAGGCCCACACCATTCACAAGGTGTTGCACTGCTCTTGTGTGAAAAAGACGGAAATTCTCATTTTTATAGTGAAAGGCTTGCAGGGACATTAAATTATGACATTGTGTTTTCAGAGCGGGCAAGGAGCCCAGAAGACTAAGATTCATTATGTTTCTCTGTTCCTGTTAAAAACTTATATTCTCCAGACCAGAAAATGGAACAGTTCAAACTTCAGGATGAATACTTTATTAGAATGGAAATTACTTTGGACTAAGAGGGAGGAAGAGGTATGCATTAGTTATGATGATCCCCACTTTTAAAACAACTAGCCTGAAACAAGTAGGATGAAGCAAAAAGTATCATACAAGGTACCAGAGTGTTAGGATATTGTTTTTATTGAAAGCCATTCTTAAAAAAAGAATAATAGATAAACCATATACAAAATAAACAAGTGTAATTTATTTATATTTAAAAGAAAATTATAAAATATATCTACTAAAATTTGTAATGCATACATCTTAGAGGAAAAATACATAATTATTTCAGTGTCAGTTAGTTGCTATATGTGTTTCCATACTGCTGGGAAAAATGCATGTATTTCTTTCTAGTCAGATTAAAACCATCAACAGTAGTTTTTTTTTTCTGTGTGAAACTTTGTTTTACATTGAATACCTTCAGAATTAGCTACCATAAGTCCCAGGTTTTTACTTTATAATACAGGAAATTTAGTGCCAAATGGTTAAGTGACTTCTCTAATGACATGGAAACAACAATGAACAACAGATACAAGATCTTAAGTTTGAGAATTCATGGTCATGGGGTCCAGCACTCCCACTGGCATTTACTAGCTGGGTGCTTTACTGTGTGCTGTCTAGATTCTCTATACTGTATTTTATTTGTACTTTATAGTGCTCAATTTATTCTTTCTTCCAGTTATAAATACATAATGTTGCAGAAAGTATTTATTATTAATTGACAAGCTTAACATTATTTCCAATTTTATCATTTTCAATATATGAAAATTTAATATGGCTCATTTAAAATTAAAATATTTTATGCTCCTTTTTTCAAACAATGGAAGATTTCTTGTTGCAGTTATTAGGACATTTTTAATAAGCAAGGAATAATTACTCAAGTCCAATAACTAAACATATAAAAAGCCAACCACTGTTAGTGTTGACCTATTTTTGTTATTTTTCAATCTGCAATCACTTTAAAATCAAATTACTAAAATTTATCTACAATTTCACAACTAATATACTTTCATCATAAAATTTTAAAACATCTCCTTTGAGTGTGACAGTACCATGGATTCTTCTGCTCTTCCCTATTCTTGTGTCTGCTGAGGCTTCTGTTATTTTTCCATTCATCAAATTAAAGAATTTTCTTCAGCCAGCCCTTAGTATTTTCATTAAACGGAAGCTTAATCAGTCATTTGAAGTGTTTCTATCTTTTCCTTTGTGAATTTTGTGAATTGCATTAATGAGTTTTCTGTTGTTTCATTTTGGGATAAAACCTGCAAATCACAGTCTGTTCTTCCTTCAGTGTGCACAAGATGGAGAGGTCAGTTGTCGTGGTGCAACTGGAATATTCTGTATTTCCAGGTGAGATGACCCTCTTGCCCTCGTGGCTGTGTCATTTTGGACCTGGCTCCAAACCATGGCTGGAGCTGTTTCTGCATCTTTCTGGTCAGCAGCAGGTTGCAAGCTCCTGACAGGTTGCTTGGGAGAACTCGCACCCAGGTCAGGGCTTTATCTTTGGTAACTGAAGTAGCAGTGATCACGTCTCACTCTTTTATCATTCAGGGCTCCTAATTTTCCTTTATGCGGTCTTTGTAAATATTTTAATAAAGTTATCTTTTCTTTTTTTAAAATTGAATTCTTTATTGGTACATTTTATATATAGCTCACAATCATGGACAACATTGGGGAATTTGTACCGGTATATGACACAAGTTAATTCTCATTTTTACCCACATCCCTACCCACCCACCCCTTATACATGCTCTTAATTTCTTTCAAAATCATATTTATTCCTTCCCCTCATTACGTTCCCACAGCAAATTCTCTTCGGAAACTGCCTATTTTACATAAACTATCATACATTCTAGAACTCATTTACATTTACAGATGCTCATATCAAAGAAAAGATCCAGTACTTGCCTATCTGTAATCTGTTTATTTCACTTATTAGTGTGTCCTCCAAGTGTATCCATTTGCACATAAATGAATGCATCTTGTCATTCTTTATGGCAGAGTAATATTCCATTTTTTAAAAAAACTCTTCTTTTTTTTATAAATTGAATTCTTTATTGGTACAATTCTTTATTGGTACAATTCTTTATTGGTACAAAATCATGTATAACATTGGGGAATTTGTACCAGTATATGACACAAGTTAATTCTCATTTTTACCCATATCCCTACCCACCCACACCTCCTCACCCCCTTTAAACATGCTCTTTTATTTTCTTTCTGTATCATATTTATTCCTTCCCCTCATCACATTCCCACACCAAGTTTCCTATAGAAATTTTGCACTCTATAAAAGCTGTCATACTTTCTAAAGCTCATTTGCATCTACAGGTGTTCATGTCAAAGAGAAGATCCGGTAATTGTCTATCTGTGATCTATTGATTTCACTTATTAGTAT
>PVIC010054447.1:0-11542 GCA_004025085.1 Thryonomys swinderianus | reverse complement strand
ATATATGAGGTTCTATGGTATAGGTGATCTTCCTAAATCTGATAACCCTATTTCATTCTCCTCCTGTCTCCCTACCTCCCTGATTCCCCAGTGACCTTTTATCCCCAAAGGTTTCGGGGGCTACATTTATAATCTGTAGGAGGTATGCACATTGCTGATTAGTTCTAAATTTTGGCATAGGGACATAGAGGTAACTCATAAGCTCTCAGTCTCCAGAATAGAATTTAACAAAGCTTCTTATCTTATTTACTGTGTTTAATACTGATATTGGCATTTATTTTATTATGGTAACAACCATGATGTGATTGTTCTGCTCAAATAACTCCCATGATGTGTCAGAACTGAGAACTCTCAAGGGCCATTACAGATTCAAGGAGGACCCCCCCAGGAAAGTGCTTCATCCAAACGGCCCCAGATAATAGAAAGAGATTTGCAACAAATATTGCCCTGTCATCAGACAAAGAAGAGTATTAATAACAATGAAAGAGTAGAAATGAGAAAATACACAAAAAACTAGACTCAAAGATCACCACCACAGGGAAATTCAGAGAAAAGGCAAATACGGCAAACTGAAACTCAAACACCAGGACTCTTAGAGATGGTAACTAAAGCGGATCTAGTAAAATGGAAATCAGAACTCATCTCTGAGATCGAAACAGAGATACTGTCCTCAGTGAGAGACATCATTAAAGAAGAGATCAGTGCGTTGTTAGAATCCAAGATAGCAGAAGCAATGGAACCTTTTAAACAGCTTCAAGCAGAGCTCCAGGGAATGATGAAGGAGAACAAAAGCTTGTGCTGTATGATGAATGAAGCAGAGAACCGAATCTCAGACCTAGAGGACAGCATAGCAGCCAACGACCAGGAAAGGTATAATCTATGGAAAAGAGCAAGGGAGCATGAGAAATCAATTCAAGAGCTTCTAGATGACTCAAAGAAAAATAACATAAGACTGATGTGAAGCAGGACACATTTTCTTTATCTATTCATCCATTGATTAACATCTAACCTAGTTCTATATCTTGACTTTTGTGAATTGTGTTGCAATGAATGTGGGTATTCGGGTATGCTATAGTATTGTGATGTAAGTTCCTTCTGGTATATACCAAGAAGTGGCATAGCTGGGCATATGGCAGTTCTGTTTTTAGGTCTTTGAAGAGCCTCCATACGTATTTCCATAGTGCACATATAAATTTACATTCTCAACAAAGTTGTAGAAGAGTTCCCTTTTCTCTACGTATTTGCTAGCATTTGTCTTTTTTGTATTCTTGGTAGTAGCCATTTTAAATGAGGTTAGGAACATCTCACTTCAGTGTTGGCTTGCATTTACCCTAGAGGCTAAAGATGCTGAATATTTTTCCTGTGCTCACTTTCCATTTGTGCTACTTTTTTTGATAAGTACATGTTCCATTCATGTCCTCATTTATTGACTGAATTATTTTATATTGTTATTTTTATTTCTTTATATATTCTAGCTATTAATCTTCTATCAGAAGAGTAAGGTAGCATAGGATTCTCACATTCTGTAAATTTTCTTTTTAATCTGTTCTGTAAGTTGTCTTTTCAATACAAGATATTTTTGTCTTCTTTGAGATCTCTTAGTACTACTTCCACTCCTTGCTACATTGTACTTGCCCCTAAAGATCTCAGTTTAGAGGTCATTTCCTTAGATGGATTCCTCTTTCTATGCTCTCTAAAATGAATTTTCAGCCAGGCATGGTGGCTCACGCCTATAATCCCAGCACTCAGAAGGCAGAGGAAGGAGGATTGCTGAGTTCGAGGCTTGCCTGGGCTACATAGTGAGCTCAGGGCCAGCCTGAACTACAAAGCGAGACCATGTCTCAAAAAAAAAAAATAAAACAAAACAAAAATAAATAAATAAAAAATAAAATGGGTTATCATCATGCCTTCTCTCATCATTTGGTTCCACAGTAAATCCCCTACTTGATTTATTCTTGATACTAATAAACAGTGTTCAACTCCAATTTTTCTCCATTTACTTGCTTAACAGTTGTTCACACTAGATTGCTTGTTTTCAGAGGGGAAGGGTCTTGTCCATTATGTTCACTATCGCATACTCAGATCATAGGAATATGTGACACTATATAGACATTTACCACATATCTTTTGCATAATTGAATATATATGTATTGCATATATACTCAATATATACTCATAGTAAACCTTAAAGATTATTTTATTTATATTTGTGCTTAATGTAAGAAGACATTTCACAACTGTGTTTGTCTCTGGTGCATTTCCATGATGACTAACTCACTCATGTCCCAAATATTCTGAAGCTCTTGGTTGTCTGCACCTTAGGATAACCTGACCACTGCTCCTAGGTTGTCCTAAAAGGTACCAGCACTTGCTGGTTACAGGACCGAGGTCCATGAACTTTGGTTAGCATATTCAAAACCTCCTCCAAGAAACATACTTGAAGCTTCAATCATTATTTCTATGATGAGCAACATAATCTTGCATCATTTTCAAGATCATATTGGGGAGCACAATATATGAAATCATCAGAAAAAAAGCCATTGTTTGATATATCCTCTGTGTTATGGCTTGTGTTTAGATGTCCTCCCAAAGCCTCATGCAAAGGAGGTGGGTCCATTTCAGAGATGCCTGAATCTGGCCCCCAAAGCACTAGGATTAAAGGTGTGAGTGCTACTCTCCCTAACTAATTTGAATAAGACAGAAGGGGCAGGGAGAGGGTGTTAAGGCTTTCTTGCTTTGCTGTTTTTTGGTTGGAATGAACTGTTTCTCCTCTGTCAAGCCATACTGCCTGTGAACCAGTCAGTAAGCCAAGAAAAGCTTTCTTCCTTTAATTTTAGGTGTTAGATATTTTATCTCTGCAATGAGAGAAACATAACTAAGACACTGTGCTTCTTTTACACTGGATTGTTGGTCATTTGCATCTGGGTATTTATTGATGGCAAATTAACCAGTAGAATATTGACTTTTTCAGAATATTCTAACAGGCAGTAAATCACTCCTACTGCGCATAAGTATTCAACTTGGAATTAACATCATGCATCACTAACACTGCTTGTAAGAAGGAGCTAATTCATTCTTCACATATGATTAATTACAGTTATAACAAACTCTGATGTGTGTTGGAACATTCAAGTTGAAAACTTTCCTCAGGTGACAATGAGAGGAATTCTTTCATGGTCAGTGTTCTCTATTTTTTTTTCTCCCTCTAATTCAACCTTTAATGTACTCAAACCACTAGGCTTCTAATAATACTCAAGGACAACCACTGTGAGAACTGACAGGCATCAGTGTGTGTGTGTGTGTGTGTGTGTGTGTGTGTGTGTGTGTGTGTGTGTGCATGTTTCCTTTTATTGCAGGGATCTTAAAATAATGTAGAACAAGTCATCTTTTAAGAAAAGACTCAAAGAAGTCTCTGTAATGTTAATAGATTATGTGGAAGATAACAACATTCTGTATATCTGAAAATTCTCAGGCCTTATTCATTATCGTTCTAGAATTTTAATGTTACTTGTGTTAAATTATTACAATCAGTCAACTTTACACAGAATACATTGTTCAATTTTTAAAGTGATGTATAAGGCTTGGGAATTAACCTAATAAAATTTTGAAAAAAATCCAATTTCATACATGTGATATTTATCTCCAAATAAATGCTCTCTGCTGCATAATACCACACATTTTCTTGCACTAAAATCTTATTTTCACCCCACAAAGGTATAGTTAGTATGCTTTGCTTTTTTATAACTTGTTTCAGTCATTTAAATTCTGGTAATTTACTGTTTTTCCTTTCTTGTATATCCATTTAAAATTCAAATACACTTGGTATTTTCTAAAGCCATAGCTTTCTTCTTTCTGGAAATTCTGTGCAAGTTTACATTTTATTAATAAAGTTGATGTGGAGTTGGCTTAATATTCACAATTTTAATTCTGTTTAAGCCTTGAATGATAAATTGTACCATTAACACATGTCTTTCTTGCTTCACTTGATTAAACAAAAGCCCTAAAGTAGGAAAATTTACTTACGAAGAAAAATTAGTCTATCTTTTAAAGAATTCTATAATGTAATATTTATCTTCCTTCACATCAATGAAGGTATAGCAATGAGTACTTCATATCTAGGTCTACCATAATATTAAAGACATCATACACACTTTGAAAAGTGGAAATTCAGAGCACAATCTGTTTTTTGTCAAAAAATTTATCATTTCAGGGCCACAGATTTAGCTCAGTGGTTCTAGCGCCTGCCTTGCAAGCACAAGGCCCTGAGTTCGATCCTGGTAACCACATACAATGCTGGGTGTGGTGACATGCCCACCAGCCATCAATACCACATACCACAGTGCTGGGCATGGTGGCTCATGCTGTAATCCCAGCACTCAGGAGGCAGAGGCAGGAGAATTGCTGAGTTTCAGGCTTTCCTGGGCTACGTAGTGAGCTGAGGGTCAGCCTGAACTACACAGTGAGAACCTGTCTCAGAAAAAAAAAAAAAATTCAAAATATTTAAGCAACAAATAAAACCCTTTAAAATTTCGGGTCTCATCTTACTTTCTTTACATGATATTTTTTCTAAAAAAAAAGTGGCTATTTCTTACTTACAGTAGCACTTGATTTGCTAATCAGCTAACCTTCACATTGTGCAAATGGGCCCAATGTAATTGTGTAATTATTATAACTGTATAATGCTAGATAAGGGTGAAGCAGAATAATCAGAGAAAAATATATGATATGAAGACTTCACTGGCAATAGCTGTTTTAGAAGAGGAAAGGAAAAACATGCCAAGGAAAATATGTGGCCTGGACAAGTTGAAAAGGTAAGAAAATAACTCTCTCCTAGAATCTCCAGAAAGAAAGAAATCAATCCTTTCCAAATTCTAATTAGCCTAATGCAAACCACGTGATCATCAGCAATATAAGATAAAAATGTTTTTTTTTTAACTGAGAAGTTTATGGTGATTTGTTATAGCAACAATAGACACAATACACAATTTTATGAGGAAAATACTTAAAAGTAATCTGAAGTATATTTGCATTTAACAGACTTTTTCAAAGTGAGCAACAAGTACAAACAAAGTATCAATACATTGTCTTCAATAATATTCTATGTGCATTTCATGGTATTCTAGTTTCTTTTTAAGTCAAGTAATGGGATGCATACTATTAGAGCAAAGTGTAATTGTCATATCTAGCAGGTATTAACAACTTCACTAAGTCTATGAATATCTAATAAAAATCAGATATAAATATTATGATGCATAAAATTCTATTGTTATGGTTTCAATATGGTTTGTCCCCCTATCTGCTCATGAGTTGGGAACTTGCTCATCAGTGTAGCAATATTAAGAGGTGATAGGAATTTTAAGAGGGAGATAATTGTGTCACTAGAGGCCATGGACTTTCAAGGAACTGATGTTAATCTTATAGGACCTTGAATTAGTTCTCCTGAGAACAAGTTCTTATCGAAGGGCACACTTGACCTCTGAATTGCTCTCTGGCTTCTTGTCTGTCCATGTGATCTTTCCCTCCTGAATGTAGTCCTGCTACAAAGCTATCTTCCATGATGTGATACAGAGGAAGAGGACCACTAGATCTGGCATAATAGTGATTGTGCCAAAATCTATGAACCAACTAAAGCTATTTTTGTTGTTAAGTACCTAGTTTCAGGTACTTCATTATAGCAATAGAAAACAAATATATCAATACATGAAACTCAGTGCTAGTTTTAACAGCTTAAATATTTCTGTTGAATTTCTTGTGTGTATACCTAATGTGCTTGACTCACAGAATGCATTATCAGTGAATAAAAAGCCAAGGTTTTTTGTTGTTTTCATTTATCTATTTTAATTAATACATAATACACAAAAGGACAAATTTTTATGTAGAATTGATTTTTCAGGAAAAACAAACAAAAGTTATTTGCTGTAATTTAAAATTTGAGATGTTTTTAAATTGTGAGCTTCATCATTTGCTCAAACAAACATCTACACTTCAATACCAAGCAGAAATATTAACCATTACTCAAGCACTGCCAAAGGACATGTAAATTGTACTATCAGTACCGTGTGTCACATGATTTAATCACATTGTACTGATAAGAAGGTAAGGCAATACAAAAACTTTCCATGTAGATTTTGTAATAATTTACTTATAATCAATATTGTTAGTTGTCTAACATTTCACACTAATGATACAAATAAATAAATAAATAAAAAACTACAACCACAAAACAGTATTCTGGAAAACTCATTTCTTACTTGTTGCATCCCACCTTGGACCTTAAAGTATAACCTTTATCATCACTGATTTAGCTGGAACTAGCACATTTCTAGTACTGTTCATTTACTAATTCAAATTCTCTGTTAACTAATATCAGATCTATCATTATTGGCCTATGTTAAAATTTCTTTTCAATGGCTACAAAAAGGGAATGCTTTCATTTCCTTTCAGTGCACTTTGTAAATAATTGGAAATGTCTTCAAATTTCACTATTGCAGTAGCTATTGTTATTGTTACATAATTTTGACTTTGTCCTATACTTTTCTTGTGACTCTTTTAAACTTGCATTATGGATTTGTATCTTAATTTTATTCATATTATCAAGTATTGCTCACCTGCTTTATTTGTAAGCTCTTCAAGAGAAGCCATACGTTCATCATAATCATCTACACTCTAATTTCTCAAGGTACTGTCAAGAATTTCATCAACCTGAAATATGTTAAAGATAATAAATCTAATTCTGTTTTATAAAAATATTTATTTAGGGCTAGAGATTTAGCTCAGTGGTTCCAGCACCTGCCTAGCAACTGCAAGGTCTCTGGTTCAATCTCTGGTAACCACATACAACAATACCAGGCGTGGTGACTCACACCCACTGGCAATCAGCACCACACACCACAGTGCCAGACACAGTGGCTCATGCCTGTAATCCCAGCACTTGGGAGGCAGAGGCAGGAGGAATGCTGAATTCAAGGCTTGCCTGGGCTACATAGTGAGCTCAGGGCCAGCCTGAACTACAAAGCAAGACCCTTTCTCAATAAATAAATAAACAAACAAACAAACAAACAAATAAATAAATTCTAGTCATAATGCTACCATGTAATGCTAACTTTCTATACTCAGTAAAAATAATAACATACTTTTAAAATTTACATTAACTACTCAGTGACGTATTGGATGACGTCATAGCATAATGAGTTTCCAAGTCAGCAATTTACTTCAACAGCACTCTTGAAAGCTAACAAGACTGTGGGGACTGTTCTCAGTGGACTCGTGGAATGCTTACTGATGTTACACCCAGTACTACCATTAATATTTCCAGACTTATATCAGTATATTGGTTGGTGCACTATAGGACAAATGCCCAGTTTAGGGAGGAACAGACAGCACATAAATGTCCACATAATTTGTAATCCTTTTCTCCCTGGGTTGCACTAAATATAGCAGTAAAGTTGAATGAAATTGTAGTAGCTGTTACCCCCATGTTCTTTTGCAAGTGTCATGAGCCTGAGCGGCACTTAAAATAAACCTGACTAATAAATCACAATCACAGTAATGTATCTATCAGAAATATGAGTTCCCTAAATTAATTATTTTAAAGGAATCAGCTCATTTAATAAAAAAGTTTATCTACCCTCAGGCTGAGTGATAACATCTGTGAAGTAGCAACCAGCAGCATTATAAACTTAATGTCTAATTGACACTTTGGAAAGAATTATGTCTCTTAGGCCCATTTAATTAAAAAGGTTGATTTTTCAGAAGGCAAAAATTTATCTGGTAAAAATTTATTGTTCTTCGCTCACTAAGTTTGAAATCCAAGATACCTGTCTAAAGAGGATGATTCATTCCTCTAACCTCTCCCAGATCTCTCACTCCAACAGTACTTGGTATGAAACTGGTTTTTCTGAGTCATTTATTTAATCAGTAACTGAGGTTGATTCCAGAAGCCCCATCCAATTCTGATACCCTAAGGAAAATAACAGAATTTTAGAGCTAGAATATACTCACAGAATTATATCAACTACCTAATTACAACTGAAGTCCAGTAGGGAGAGATGATTTACTCATATGATAGGAATTAAATGGTCAAATTAGGGCTATAAAGCCTTAGTACCTGGGGTATCAGCCAGAACACAGGATTTTCTACTTTACTGTTTACTTTGCCACTTCTATCTATGAGATTAATCACATATATAGACAATCAGGCATCTGGTGTTCTTTTTTCCATATAATATTTCAGTTTGTCTTGCATTAATAGCATTTTCTCTTATTAAATGATAATTTTGACAATAGTGGTTTGAAAAGGATGTTGGCACAGTTGCACTATTATTCTTATCACAACTACACAGTAATGTGCTGGACACTAACTATATACCACTTTTTCTGTTAAATCTAGATTATAAATTCAGAATTATAAGCATAGTCTTCATATTGCTAATACAAAGTTTGAGAATTCACTATATCCTTGACAATTAGGTAGTGAGACAGAAAATACTGTCCAGATAAAACACCAGAAGTAACTGACTCAATAGAGAATTTATGAGAAAATGCTATTGTAGCAATCACAGAAGAAGAGAGATCAATGGATGCTCAAATATTGACCATCCTGACATACAAACAACTGGGGCTACAACCAGAATTTTAGTTTTAACTCATGATAATCATCTTGTGTCAGAACTTGAATGCCTGCCACTTGGGCTTCCAATTGATCTCAGATGCAGATTTAATCCTGAAAGAGCTCTGGAAGGAAATCCCAACATCCTTTTCTGTCTGGGGTTAATTGAGAAATCTTGGGCCAATGTCTCTCTAGGGACACTGAAATCTGCCTGTATTCAAGAGAGAGACGTTGAAGACTTTGTACAGGAGCCTGAGCCTTCGTTTAACCAACTTGAGTTACAAGCAGCCTCCCATAAGAATTGACTTCATAAGTAAAGGGTCCACTGTATTAAAGACAAAAGGAAATAATCTGTGGATTTCTTTCATCATTGTAAGAGAGAAGCTATGGAGATGGTAAAGAAGGAAGGTCAGACTCAGTGATCCCTGACTACCTGTTTTCCAAAGACAACAGTATGTGAAGTTTAAATACTTTGAAAAAAATGAAATCTAAGAAATATTGAGAATAACACAGCAAACAGAAACCTAAACCACATTGAAAATGTGGAAATTAGTCAATTGTCAAGTATAAAAGAAAATGAAAAGATCACTGAGACTTTGTAAGACACTGGCCCCAGTTTAGGGAATGGAATGGAATGGAATGAACAAAGAACCTAAATATTGAGCATGACCACAGTACAGCAATGTAAAGATACTCAGTATTGAAAATGGAGATCTAGGGATAAGCCAGAATATAAATATACAGTTAGCCAAGGTCTGCCTAGTAAAATATGAAGGTAGTAAACAAGACAAATTCATTGAAGTCGGACTGGGAGAGACTATAAAGGTAATAGAAAGGACTTTGCACATGACCACATATTGTGAAAAAAAATAGTCAATGAATAATTAAACATTAAAAAACTAACCTGGCTAAACTGTCTTTCATCATTTGCTCAAATGAAACTACAGATTTGCATTCTTCAACATTAAGCATCAATATTATAATGTAACAGAATTTTCTTAGCATTTAACAATGTACAGTATGTACATAATGAAAAAGTCCAATATAAGTTAGCTTAAAACACCTTTTTCAAAAGTAACAAATCCAAGATTTCTTAAAGAAGAAATTTAATGTAGTTAAGTGAAAAGAAACAGGCAATCTTAAGAAAGCAATGAGGGCAGGCGGACCGGACCCAGCATCTCTGGGCCCGCCGTGCCATGTTTCCAGCTGACTGAGGAACGAGCGGCGGGCGGACCGGACCCAGCAGCTCTGGGCCCAGTGTGCCGTGTTCCAATGGACTGGGGAACCGGCAGCGGGCAGACTGGACCCAGCAGCTACAGGCCTGCTGTGCCGTGTTTCTAGTGGATTGGGGAATGAGTGGCGGGCAGACCGGACCCAGCAGCTCTGGGCCCTCCGTGCCGTGTGTCCAGCGGACTGAGGAACCAGCGGCAGGCGGTCCGGACCGAGCAGCTGAGGGCCCCGCTATGCCCTCTTTTCTGGCGGACTGAGGGAACAGCCGCAAGTGGACCGGACCCAGCAGATGCAGCCCTGCCATGCCTTGCTTCTGGTGGACTGAGGGAGCAGCACGCGGACCCGGCTGCAGGGTGCAGTCCATTTCAAGTGCACTAAAGGTGGCCCACCAGCCCACTGTATCCCGGAGCTGTGCAGTGAGGAGTCAGACATAGAGGTAACTCATAACCTCAAAGTATCCAGTATAGAATCTGACAAAACTTTTTATCTTATTTACTGTGTTTAAAATTGATATTGGCATTTATTGTATTATGGTAACAAACATGATGTGATTGTTCTGCTCAAATACCTACCATGATGTGGCAGGAGTGAGAATTCTCAAGGGTTATTACAGATTCAAGGAGGACACCCAAGGAAAGTGCTGCTTCCAAAGGGCCCCAGATAATACACAGAGACCTGCAACAAACATTGTCCTGTCATCAGTAAAAGAAGAGCATTAAAAACAACGAAAGACTAGAAATGGGAAAATACACAAAAAAGCAGACACAAAGTTTACCACCACAGGGAAATTCAGAGAAAAGGGAAATAGAGCAAACTGAAACTCAAACACCAGGACTCTTGGAGATGGTAACTAAAGCAGATCTAGTAAAATGGAAAGCAGAACTCATCTCTGAGATCAAAACAAAGATACTGTCCTCAGTGAAAGACTTCATTAAAGAAGAGATCAGTGAGACGATTGAATCCAAGTTAGCAGAAGCAATGGGACCTTTTAAACAGCTTCAAGCAGAACTCCAGGGAATGATGGAGAATGAAAGCTTGCACAGCAGGATGAATGAAGCAGAGAACCGAATCTCAGACCTAGAGGACAGCATAGAAGCCAGGGAGAAGGAAAGGTATAATCTATGGAAAAGAGCAAGGGAGCATCAGAAATCAACTCAACAGCTTCTAGATGACTCAAAGATAAATAACATAAGACTGATTGGAGTCACTGAGAAAGCAGGAAACATTGTAAAAGACATAAAAAAGCTACTGTCAGAGATAGCAACAGAAAGCTTCACAGGAAAAGACATAGGCATACAGAAAAATGAGGCCTATCGGACTCCAAAACACCATGACATAAAAATATCTACACCTAGACACATAATTATCAGGATTCCAGATGTACAACAAAAGAATGATATAATGAAAACAGTGAGAGAAAGGAAGAAAATCACCTACAAAGGGAAGCCGATTAGGATCACAGCAGACTTTTCAACACAAACACTCAGTGCAAGGAGAGCATGGAGAGAAGTATTTCAAGCATTGCAGGAAAACAACCTCCAACCTAGACTGTTGTATCCTCCAAAACTATCTTTCAGAATAGACGGGGAAATAAGATAATTCCACGATAAAGAACACCTGAAAAACTTCACAAGCACGAAACCTGCACTCCAAAACATCCTAAAGAACATCTTGGAAAAAAAAAAAAAAAAAAAAAAAAAAAAA